>WBZZ01002895.1:135000-140000 GCA_019918135.1 Paulinella micropora
ACTCAACCGTTCCTGAAACAGAAGATGTGGTAGCAGTATTACTCTGCGAGAAGTTCATGGAGAGTTACCCGGAGATATGCAGCGACGGAATATGGAGGATGCAAGAAATGGCTCAGGACGCAGGAGTCCAAAACTATGTTCGCGAGAATTGGAAAGATATGTGCCTTCGGTTTGGTTGTTCGAAACGAGTTGATCCAAATAATCCTCCGACAGACAATACGATCAACAAAGTTTGGCGCATGGATTTTCCGCACGTCAAGTTTGTCAGAGGTATTATGCATATTTTCGTTATCATTACTTATTACAGGTTTGTTTTGCAGAAGGAGATTTCTCAAAATGCGAGATCTGCACAGAGCTTGCTGCTGATCATTCTAACGGTTTCAGGACTGAAGTAGAAGCTCAAGAATGGCGTCGCCGTAGCAGGCTTCATCACAAAATTCACAGGGCGTGCCGCGTTGCCAGCATGCAGCGCAAGAAGGCAGCACCAGCAGATTTTGCTGCCACAGTCATATCAGCCGATATGAAACCGCCAGTGAAGATCCCATCTTGCCGCCGCGCCGCGAAAGATTTCAAAGGAAAAATTGTGTTTCGCCTTTGCGTTGGAATCAATACCTGCTACACTACCGATACGCATTTTATTCTGACGTACCTTGAAGGCGCGGTAGAACACGGCGCGAACAGCAACATTACTATGCTTGCCGCACTTTTACATTGGCAACTTTGGAACCCTCGCACAATGCAAGCGTGGAAATTATATCTTGAGTGGGACGGAGCTGGTGATAACACCGCGTGGGCGATGCTGGGTTTCCTTGGGCTCAATGTCGTTGACAGAGGAATCCGTTTCCAAGTAGAGTCACATCGCAAGCCACCAGGGCACGGGCACGATGGAGATGATCAGGAATTTCGAGTTATGGATATCGGGTGGAAGAGCACCTTCCTGACAACTAACATCGCTCAAGCGTTATTAAAGCTCATTCTTGCATTCAAGAAGCAGCACAAGAAGAGGCATGTGCTGGTTGCTCTCGGATGTAACTACGACTGGATGACTCATTTTAGCCCGTGTATGAACAAGAGTTTCAAAAACTACAACAAACCCTTGGCATGTAGAATCACCAAGAAAGATCCTGACGCTTTGCCGACTGTAGAGATCGCTACTTGGGGAGACGCACAGGATTTTCATGGAGTGCGTGATGATCCCAGAGGAGAACCGATCAATTTGTTTATCGGACGCCCCGGTAATAATATTATCTATCTTTCTCTTTCTCTCTCTCTCTCTCTATATATATATATCTCTCTCTCTCTCTTTCTCTCGTTCTATCTATCTATCTCTCTCTCTATTTATGACAGCGACCGACATGCCTCCCAAGCTTCCAGTCGGCTACTTCGTCAATCCGCGCCTGAAGAAGGATATTCGTGCTTTGGCTACTAAATACCTAGGGCCGGATGAGCGAGCACATGTGAAGGAAATGTTAGCAGGTGGAAATTTGACCAGAGTAGAGGTGGATGGAGATTACTTCGAAGGCGGCCTGCCCGGCCGTCCTGCTCATATGTCCTGTGTCGATGCAAAAGGCAAGGAATGGAGAGCAGAATTTCGATTGATCGACGAGCTACCTGTAAATTGGATGGAGTTGCCTCAAGAACGACAGGAGAAAATGAACGCACTTACGCGTTTGACCGATGAAGAGCTGCTGTCCTTACCACGCACTTATTTTGTTAATGAAGGACGTCCTCCAGCTCACCCGAGATGGCGTGGTGCAAGACAGCTTACTAGCGAAGAAAAGCAGGAGCAGGATTTAGCATTTGGAAATGCTTCTGAGCCTTGGCGGAAAATTCTCACGTTGCTAAGATCGTCAGAGGAAAAAAAGCAATTTGCGTCCAAGCAGATGGTAGTTAGCGAATTGAAATCATGGATGAGAATGCATGGTGTTGCAACGCAAAACTCCGATCGGAAACAGTTCAAGAAGGCAGAGCTTATTGAACAAGCGTGGAACCATTTCGAACGATGCGACTGTGGGTTCCCTGAGGAAGAAGAGCTTGGTGCTGCTCAGCCTGCAGAACCAGTGGCAGATTCAGAGGATGACTTATCTGATACTTCATCTTCCAGTTCATCAACTGACTCATCGTCTGATCGATCTTCTGGTTCAGAGGAAGAAAAGCATGGTATTAGTTTTCTTCTTCTTCTTCTTCTTCTTCTTCTTCTTCTTCTTCTTCTTCTTCTTCTTCTTCTTCTTGTTCTTCTCCTCCTTAACATGATGCTATCCATATTGTAGATGATTCAGATCGCTCCGACGCAAGTTGGAGAATGCGTAACTCAGGAATCCGTTTGCGCGGACGTCGCCGCGCACGTCGTGCTGCGGGTGGACGTGGACGTGGACGTGGACGTGGTCGTATGTGATTATTTTTTTTGAATGAATTTTTCTGGGTCCGACTTTTTCATAATGGTTTTTGTCTAGGGCAACTGCAACTGTAACGCTTCTTCTAAAAACTGAAATTAGAAATTTGTTTAACTTTGATAATGCACCAGAATCTGATGTGAAGCGTCCTCCCTCCGACCCATTCCCCCCCCCACCCCCCCCCCCCTCCCCCCTCTACGTACCAGCGTACGTCACAGCGGGCAAACAGAATTTTTTGAAGGTAAAACCATGTCTTAATATAGTAAAATGCTTAATATAAGCAAGAATAAACAGTAAAAGCAAATTCTGCATGTTCGGCATTGTTATCATCATAGATTCATGGTAGCCGGGACTACGAAAAAGTAGAAAAATTACCGTGTCGGACCGGTTCCTGCCCACCTCTGAAGATGAAGTTAAAGTGTATTACAATTAATAAAAACATATTTTAATATTATTTTTATATGTTCTGCAATCAGGGAATTCATTTCCTTTCATTTCCACACGTTTTCAAAAAAGTCCATATACTTCATGGAAAATTTCGGAAAAAGGGATACCCCCAAGATTGTCGAATGTTTAGTTTCAAGGCCACCCGCGCCCCTCCTTTTCCCGGGGCTTTCTTTTTATTCGAACCTTACACAAAAAGAAATGCTAGTAATATTTATTAAAACGACGTTTCTTTTTTTTTGCGGAGGGGTGTGCTCTCGTTCTCTCTCTCTCTCTCACTCTGTACCTTTTTTGTTTTTCTTCTTCTTCTCAATTTACCGTGGTGCAGAAGGAGCAGAGGAAGGAGCAGAAGAGGAAGGAACAGAAGAGCAAGACGAAGAGGGAGCAGAAGAAGAGGAAGACGAAGAGGAAGCAGAAGAAGAGGAAGAAGAGGAAGAGGAAGGAGCAGAAGAGGAAGACGAAGAGGGAGCAGAAGAAGAGGAAGAAGAAGTAGAAGAAGAGGAAGAGGAAGGAGCAGAAGAGGAAAGAGCAGAAGAGGAAGGAGCAGAAGAGGAAGAAGAAGAGGAAGAAGAAGAGGAAGCAGAAGGGGGTATTTTCGCCGGGGCACTTAGAAAGGCCTCCTGTAGCTCTTTAACAGCAACTCGGGGAAAGAATTTCTCTCCACCCAGCGGGTAGGGGGCGAAAAAGGGTATGCGCGCCAGCCAACGTTTTTTGTTCTTGTTACGGACATTTTCCGCGTAAAACCCTACGCCGGGCAGCGCACAGTCAGCCAAACGTTTGCAATCCTTTGCTTCTGCTAGAAATAGGGGTGGAATAAAGTTGTCAGTCTGGAAGCTGGCCTTCAGATAGTTGAATGAAATTTCAGGCCCGGTCATCCCATCGTAATTCCTGTAGCGGGAGACTGTCAAGAGGGACCAGCACGACAGATCGCGTTGATTCGCTTTTAGGAGCTCTTCTTTTTGTTTCCGCAGCTCATCCTCTTTTTGTTCTTGCGGCTTCTTTCCTAGTTCGCGCAGCCACTCTACTGGGTAGAGCGGCTGCATCTTGCAATCGGGATTGCAGTGCATGTTGAAATCGTGAAAGCAGTCCTGTTGTTGACTAGTCCAAGGGCGCAACGCGCGTGCTAGCACACTTTGATGTCCATCGTCATGGGCTGGACCGTAACGCGAGTTCCCGGAGCTTCTTTCTCAAAGTGGTACACAAGTTCCTGGCCTGTAGCACAGGGGTTAATAAATCCGTGCATGAAGCTCTCGACCTTAGTAGCGATCGTTGTTTTGCCTAGGTGGCTGGAATCTTCGGACGGCGCAATATCTGTTTTCCAATACCACGGGCCCGGCAGCTGTTCGACAAATTTGTACTCTGCTAGCCCCCATTCCCTGTACCTGGTGTGTCCTCGGTTGTAATAGATGATGACTTTGACAGCACTCGCGTTTCATCAGAACTAATACTGCGAACTGATCCTAGAAGCGCAATCTTTGCTTCATGCTGCAACGAAATTGACTTCAGGGGAAGCGGATGTTCTTGTTCAGGGACTATAAAACACAGAGGACCGTTGTCAGTCTCGTAAACAAACACTGGAATTTTAGCTCCTTCCTTAGCCAAATGTTGCAACCAGACCGGGTGTGCATCGGATGGTAGCGTAGCAATGTCTCGATCCGGATTAGGCGTGTAATGAAGTAAAATCTCTTGATCTTTAGCAATAGCCGTGCTAACAGTCACTATCGGAGTCCCCTTGCTGACCTGCAACAATATTCATGCAATAATCCAATTTATGCACGCGTGTATTATGCATTCACGAATGAATATAAGACAAAGTTATAATATGGCGTGAATGTATGTAACTACTAACCTATACTGCGTCATAATTTACCTTCACGTTTGGCCTGCAAATGTCCTCGTCCAGCTTGTTGAACCCTTGCGCTGAAGAGTTGATCAGATGCATAGCATTCCTGCTCGATTGGTTGAGAAATGTAATTGGGTGCATGCCTGTTTGCAGGGAACTCCCAATTTTCATTGTAAAATGATCTGAAAATGCAGCACGATCCTTAACATGTAAAGGCTGTCCTCCCGGTTCAAGTAGCCCAAGCTGGAATGAAGGAGGAAGGTATTTATCAGCAAAAACTCCGTAACCACCACCACGGTGTGCTACATATATGGGCGCCT
>WBZZ01002895.1:145000-232500 GCA_019918135.1 Paulinella micropora
GGGAGGGGGCGCTCGCGCTGGATGTCCGGCTTCTCAAGTACAACAGGTTTGAGCTCAAGGGGGACACGCAAGTGGAGACATCGGAGGGAGAAGTTTCCCCCTGTGCTCCAGGGTCCCTTTCCTCCAACGTTTGATGTGTTCACAAATATTTTTCTATATTATTTGTTTTATTTATGACAGTCTCTTCATCAGCTTCCCCGCCGGTTGGCGCAAGAAGACCCCTGCGCAAATCAACAGAGGTAATATTTATTTCGTATGCAACACATGATATCTGTATCTGAGCTTTTGCAGGATCCAAGCGTTTTATTTTTGCTGCACGCAACGTCGATACTGACGGTGATGGCGTGGCCAACGAGATTCAGTATCAGTTAATGGGTTTCTTTGGCTTCAACCTGAAGCATTCTTGCATGCTGGATAAGTCCCCTCTCAACTTTGAGAAGGACGTCAAGCCCGCGTTCCTTCCTTGGGTCGGAAATCCGACACATCCGCCGCTATTCGGCGTATGGAGGAAGAAGGAGCTTTTGCTACTGTTGGAAGCAAATAAGGCCAGATATGCTTTCTTCCATCATGTTTGCCCCACTCTTGTCCCCAACCTTTAGCGCAAGAGAACAGGCAGCGGTCCCGAGCCTAGGTCTTCGGGAAGGCCAAAGAAACTGAAGTTCGGTACCCACGTGCACATTGTGTGAGATCTCGTATTGTATTGCGTGTGTATATGTGCGCAGACACCCTGAAAGTTGAGAAGGACGCTGAGGAGCACGCTGAAGTTGCGGAGAAAGGTAACAAACTTCATCCTTGTTTGGTTCTTTCTATTTTGGTTTGCTTTGTTATTCAGATGATCCACCAACTAGCTCATCCAAAGGGCAAGAAAAAGAGTACTAGTAAAGGTAACAAACTCAACTTTCATCCTCTCTTCAAAGTTGCAATTGCTTGCTTCAATTTTTTTTGTAGGTGCCCGGACCTACCTAATACAGGGTATACCATTTCTTGTAGGCCAAGGCAAAGGAAAAAAGCCCTCCAAGGTAGAGCAAACGGTCAATCAATCCACCTCTCTCTCCCTGAGTCTCTATCTCCCTCTCTCTCTCTCTCTCTTTACTACTTTAGGAGCATCCCACACCGGCCGCCGGTGTTTCGGAAGCCGACGTTGAGCGCCTTGTCAACAAGGCTATCTTGAATCAAACTGAGAGCATTAAGAAACTGCTAGAACAGGACAGGAAGGATAGGATAGACAGGGAGAGAGAGGAGAAGCAAAGAAAGGATAGAGAGCAAGAAAAGGAAAAGGACAAGGGTAAGAAACAGCAGAAGAGCAACAAGAGAAAGAAGAAAGCAAAAGAGCAAGAAGAAGAAGAAGAAGAAGAAGAAGAAGAAGCACCAAAGAAGAAGAAAAAAAAAGCAGCCACAATAACCACAACAATCATAACAACAACCGCATGAATAACCAAAACAACGATCAGAGCAATAACCAAAACAACGATCAGAGCAACGTTAACAAAGAGGTTAGGGCTAGAGAGATGCTACTAGATGATTTGATCGCTCGCATGGCATCTGGCGCTGCATCTAACTCAACCCCCCCACGCGGTACTACTCCCAGCAACAGTCCAAACAGCTCACCAAATTTTTTTGAGTTTGCCTTAGCGTCTATGGCGCTGAGGCGTTGATTTTCCTTGTTGCTGTCTTAAGACACGCAGCTCTTAGCATTTAAGTAAGTGAGTAAGTGAGTAAGTGAGTAAGTGAGTGAGTAAGCAAGCAAGTAAGGAGAAATGAAGAAGACGAGAAGCGAAACGCGCAGCCCTTAGCATCTAAGTAAGTAAGTAGGTAAGGAAGGAAGCATGTAAGTAAGTAAGTGAGTAAGATAAGTTTCTAATCTTGCTCTATATTCTGCGTTTATAATTACGTTTGCATGTATTTAAATAGATTTATTGATAGTTTTATTTGTGGTAGCCACACCTGACATCTTATCCTTCCCCCCCCCCCCCTCTGTGTGTGTCACCCTAGCCTTTCCACCCCATCTGTAGCTAATTACACTATGTAAAGTAAATATTTCTGAATATTATTAATAGAAATACTTAGGAATCAAACAAAACAAATTAACGCAGCAGGTTGTGCATGGTGGTTGTAACCTTCACATCACACATCCCCCCCCTCCCCCCAACGTGAATCCCCCTCCCACAGCGGGCGGCAGGAAATTTTTAAAAGTAAAAGCAGCTCATAATGTAGGAAAATACTAAAAACAAATAAAACAAAACAATGAAAGCAAGGTGTGCATGGTTGTCGCTTGTTTCCAGCATGGTCTCGTCGTCGCCGGCATGAAAAAAAAGTAGAAAAAGTATAGTGTCAGACCGGTTTCGGTCCACCTCCGGAGGTGAAGTCCAAGTGGTTGACTATTAATAAAAACATTTAATATCATTTTATTATGTTCTGTAACTAAATACTGAATTCCCATTCATTTGCACAAGTTTTTTGAAAGTTCCTAAAAGTCTTGAAAAAAATTCGGAAAAGCTGATACCCTCTAGTTGGGCGAATGTTTAGTTATAAAGATGGCAATCCCATAGCTGAGAAGGTCAACGACATCACAGCAGGACCAGCCCGGGCCATGCAATATGAGGCTAATTTACCACCCCAATTTTGGGCGGAAATGGAACACACAGCCACAACTTTGCACAACATTCTACCAGCCACGACAGGGCCTAGGAAGGGAACCTCACCTTTTGAGCAATGTCTGGGCTACAAGCCAGCTATCCGACAACTAAAACCTATAGGATGTTTAGGTGTAATGTACATAGGAAAGCAGGTAGGCAAAGGCAACTATAGGGGAAAGCGTGTAATGTTACTTGGATATGATGTATTCAAGGAACTATACCGAGTTTGGGATGGTCGAAAAATCATCACAAATGTGCGCAATGTACGCTTTAACCACAATGTAGTTGGCAACGATGCTCACCCACCCAGAGAAGTTAGATGGGACGACGAGGAATCTGAGGGGGAGAGTAATGACACCGTCCAGCTAGAACAGCCGTTAGACGACCCCGAACATAAAGATGAGGGGGAGTTAGACAAACATGAGGAGTTACAGGAAGAAAAAGACATTCACCGTCCAGATTCCGGTCTCCCATCAGAGTCGAAGGTAGAACTAGCTGACAACAAAGATGATGGGGTAACACCCGTCACATCGTTAGAGGCAAAGCCCCGAAGCAGACCACCCTAGTAGGAGGTACGTAGAGGGAGACGCGCCCACAAAGGGCCTCACTTGGGAGCAAAGTGACAAGATCACATCAGCTAACATAGGGAAACGAGAAGCAAAGGTTAGGACACCAGTTACACAACAACCTCCAGAAAAGAAGGCAGCAGTAAGAGCAGCTAAGGAGAGAGAGTTAGTGTGCCGGGAGTAGCTTTCGGAGAAGAATGGGCAAAAGGAAGAATATGGAGACAACTGGCGATCAGTTAAGAGAGAAGGAAAAGTCTTAGAACCATGCGAGAAGGGAGAGAGACTTAAAGTCCGTAAGATGCCTAAGCCCAGTCACTTCGTAGTCTTTGACGACGATCAGGTAGAAAAGATGTTAGATAGCGAAATAGAAAGTATCGGATAGATAGGGTAAGACCCGTCGGAGAACTAGAGCATCCCGAGATGTCAGCAGAAAGTATCGTAGAGGATCAAACCACTGCGTTACTGTACCTGACTTTGAAGGTACCAAAGGCAATCGTAAATGAGGGATTAACTGCGAAAGAGTTGAAGCAGGAATGGATAAAGAGATTGAAGCTCTAAAGTCTTTTAATACTTACACGTGGGTAAACCCTAAGGAAGCGAAAGAAAAAGGAGTAAAAGTAGTGAGACTAACATGGGTACATAAAGTCAAACTAGACGAAAAGGGACGTAAGTTCATTAAGTCGAGGTTAGCTTTGAGGGGAGATATGCTAGAGCCAGGAGTTAGCTATAACCCAGATCAATTATTTGTGCCCTGTGCCGCGCATCGCTCATTACTCTTTTTGTCTAAGCTTGCATCATGGCATGGACATAAGCTATACGGTATAGACTTCAAAAATGCTTATCTAAATGCACGCATGCATGATCCTGTTTATGCTTATGCACCCGATGGGATAGACAGTGAAGAGCATAAAGGCATGATATGGAGAGTAGATGGGGCTCTGTATGGCACGCCGCAAGCTGGTAGGAGATGGTATGAGATCTTAGCCATGGTATGAGATCTTAGCCCCTAAGTTAGAGGAATTAGGATTCAGGTTACTAGACTCAGATTTATGTATGTTCGTTGAAAAGGATAAGCTGATAAGAGTTGCTATCATTGGTATTTTCCATGTAGATGATCTTATTTTCTCAGCTCCTAACGAACAAGCGTATGACAGTTTTGCTAGTAAGCTAGAAAAGTTTTATCCTCTTAAGCGTTTGGGAGTGGCTAAAGAGTTCAAAGGGATAGAGATAGTTCAGGAAGGAGGACGCATTTTATTGCATCAGAAGAGGTATCAGAATCAGATTTTAAAGGATGTAGGATATGCCGATGTTCGACCAGTCAGTACTCCTAGTGCAGAACATGAGCCAGAACCTATGGGAGAAACAAAGTATTGTCAGTTCATGTTATCCCAAGCGGAGTTTGCGCGCCGATCCATGAAGACCGGAGGAGTCCATACTTGAGAATATACCACGAACTTGGTTCAGGTGTGTTTGAAAATCGTTCGCATCAGCGGTAACGTCGTCGAGATAGGCGCCTGCAGTACAAATAGCTGGGGGCGGCTTGTTCCAAAAGGGGAGCGGTTGGAATGACTTCTCGATCGCGCGTTGGAAATCGTCGGGAGCGCGATGTACACCTTGGTGCATAAAGTTGGGGACCAATAGACCTAGAGGGGTCCACACGGCTAAAACATCTCGGCTGTCATCGTCCGGGTTCAGGCGAAGGTGGGAGAAGCCATCTACCATGTCGATGGAGCTGAGATAGTGCCAGCCGGCGAATCGTTCTCGGTAATGATCGGGTTCGGAAGACCTGGGACTGGGAGGTGAAGGCTGTCATTGGGCATGCGGTAGTCATAAACGTTCCGAATGTCTCGGATGACTTCTTTCGCGATATCCTCGAATTTCCCGACCGGGCAACTGCGGCTCGCCCATGCGCATTGAGAGGAGGCGTAGCTCCATGTGCCAGCGCTGAGGACGTCCGTAGCCCAGCTAGAAAGATATTCGCCCACTGCCGGAGTCCAGCGCGGGCATGGGACTGCGACTGGTTTAGCGTTCGGTTTGAGTCGAAGGGACACGACAGTATGTTTGAAGATGCCTTCCTTGTCCTGAAAGATGCGGTCGAATTCGCGGATGAGGGCCAGAGTTGGTCTTGTTGGGGCTTGGTGAGGCTTGGGTTGATTGCCTCAGGAGGAAACTTAGGACCTGTCGGTGCCGCTTTCTGCTCCGCTCGCTTGGTTAAAACGTCACGGCAAAGTCGTTTGGAGATAAAGAACCATGTCGCATGGGGCCGGGTGGGCTCCCTGGACTGTTGATGCCGTGCAAAAGAGCATGCGAGGGTCGGGACATATCTGCGCGAAGTCTTCCATGAAGGAATCCATGCGCGGAAATGGCGGGCCGATGTCGGTCTGAAGCGTCAGAGGATCAGGCAGCCTCAGTTGTTTAGAGTCTGGAGATTGCTCCAGATTTGGTTGTCACGCCTGACTTTGCGTATTGCCCAAACTCTGAGTTGAGCCAGTGCCAGACCGAGCGAGCATATTTAATTGGCGAACTTCGGGGTTTATGGTCGAGAAGTCATCGCCTTAGAAGTGCAGCTCGATGATCGGGAGAGGCAAAGTGGCTAGGTAACAAAGGGGAGGTTGCTTTTGGGCAATGCGCAAAGTTCACATTATCAACTTGGGTTCCCAAGGGCGCCAGAAGGTCAGCAGAGATCTGGCACACTCGTCGTTCCTCCTTTGAAGGAAGGGTTCTGTTGATTGCGGTAGAGCTGTTGTACTTGGAGGCGTCCACAGAGAAAGGTGTGATCATACCACAGTTGGTGAAGTAGTTGAGTTCATCCTTGTTCTGAGGGTGTTGCGAACGTCGTGTCGTTGAGTGAGGAGGAGAGGTCGCGGATGTCTGGGTCGTCGTTGGCATTAACGGCAAACTGCTTGACGACGAACTACTTGACGAAGACGAAGAGGGGCCGTGTCCACCGCCTTTTGAATTGTCGTCGTCGTGATGCTTCTTATTCTCACTGGGCTTGCAGCCAGAAGAAGGCTGTGGTTGGACAGGATGGACACGAGTTACCTGTGGCGACGGTGCGGCCGGTGCATCAGAACCAGTGGCCGCTGGTGGATGAGCCAGGGTTGATGGCGGCTGGGTTGAGGCCAACGGTGGCTGGGCTGGGGCCGGTGGTAGCGACTCTGAGGCCGATGGCGGTTGAGCCGGGGCCACCACCAACGACGATGAACTCGAGCTAGATGACGAACTGGATGAAGAACTGGAACTTGACGAAGAACCAGATTGGTCATCGGATTTCTCAGGGGAATACACTATCTCGTAAGGGTTCGATGACGATGCTTGAACGTCAAATCCAGCGTGGATTTTATAGGTGTGAGGATACCCGATGCGGTAGTGTCTCCGTGTCGCTCCTGGTGAGCGTGTAAATACATGGGAGTTCTCAGGTTCTGGGGTAAGCAATCTCTCGTATACAAGATCTCGGGTGCTCATTTCCAGCCTTGTGTAGATATGTAAGAGATTTTCCACTGTTCTGTTTGCCTTGAGGTTGAGCCATCGGTGATGGATGTGGCCCACTTGGTGATGAGTAACGTAAGCATCGCCCGGGTGCCAGACTTGAAAGTGTCGTTGAGAGTGGCGTGACGGTTTCATACGGACAAGCGGAGCTCCGTAGGGGTAGCCGCGGAGGCGTTTGTCTCGAGAGTACGGATTAATGATATCCGTCGAACATGGGACAGTATGTGGTGGGTGATGTACCACGTGAATCTCCTTGTTTGACAGTCTTCCAGTTTCGCTGGCGACGACCATAAGAAAACGCTGGGCTAGATACCACGGGACGTTTTCATAACATTTCCAACGGAATTCGCATGAGAAGGTATTTCTAACACTAGTCGTGCCCGGAGAGGCCTTCCAGTTGTGTGACTTCTGAATATAGTCGCGGGTTGCGGCGTCGTCGAGCGTAACTATCCCGATGAGTTTCGTTATACCTATCGATTGTCCCATATAGTGGTTAGGGTTAAAAAATAAGCCCAAAAACAGTTCGTCTTTGCTGTCCGTGTAGCACCGTGAGGCTGCAATCGTCGAAAAAACTAAGCGGCAAATCGACAATACAGTCGTAGGATCGCTCATGTACTGCGCGTAGGCCTGCAGTAGTATCGGCGCTGCTGAGGTCGTAGTAAGTGTCGTTTGCAACAATTTTGAGCCATATTGGGTCATTACATGGAAAACGATGGAAATAGTGTTGTAGGGCGAAACAGCGTTCTCGAGTTGGGAGTCGAAAAACACGGCGAATGTATGACGATGTCGAGAGTGGTATCGGGTCAAACCACAGATGTTTGGCTTCGGTTTGTTCCATACTGCACCACGGGAATAGAAGTTCTCCTTCAAGTTGGAGGACGGCTGCTAAAGGGGATGCATTAGGATTTGCTCCCACGAGTAGGCCGAGGTACGAAGATCGATATCCCCATGGGCGGTAGAATAGTCAAAAGCCATTCCTTCATTGAAGTATTGGACATCGCCGGTGGGTTCGATGTTAGGTCCAACTAGAGAGGCTGCGATGAGTTGGGCAGTGTTTCTGCCGTTTTGTGGGCCGAAATGGAATATGATGGCAGTCTATTTGCTACATAAAACCGTGACATCATGGTAGCACCTTCCGAGATACTGAAGATATTTTCAAGTTCGATCTTCGTAGACGCATTACTGCCACGACGGGTCATCACATGGGCCGATGTAGTGTCCGCACGGATCAGGCACATGGCTTCGGTCTTGATGACTGCGAGAGGGCTTCTGGTGCCCGAAATGAGGGCAAGGCAGCGTGTGAAGTCCTCAAAGGTCTCTGGGTCTATCTCGTGCGCATTGTTGCGAGGGGGCCAGTAACGCTGCATCAAGATAGTAGGACGATTGCGGTGGAAGCCTTCGCACACAACGGCCAGAAACGTAGGCAGCCAGGCTTGCTCCAACGGCTTATCGCGCATAACGTTGGTGCTGGGGATGCGGCAGCCGTACTTGGGGCCCTGCTCGGAAACGCCCAGGGAGTATTTCGCATTCACGGATTGTTCCCATATCAGCGTGACTTGGATCGGTGAAAGGGTGCGCTGCATTCTTTTTTTTTGGGAGGGGGGGAGTAGGTTTGTTTTTTTTGGGACAGTGGAAGAGGTTGTTAACTAGCTGTTTTTTTTTGTTTTTTCCTTGGCTCTCCTCCCGAGAGAACAAGCCTACACCCCCAACCAAAAAAGGATTCCAGGAGGGGCCGGCAGGACCGGAGAAGCGTTGGCGAACACAACGGGGGGGAGGGAAAAGGTTGGGAGGACTGTGGGCAAATGGGGAGCGGGGGGGGGGGGGGCGAATGGTTTGGGGGTGATAGGGAGAGCCAACGGCGGCCCAACCCCCCCCCCCCCCCCCCCCGCGCTCCGGATTTCTGTCTAGAGCGCGTGCGAATGAATGTGGTTTTTTTGGGGGGGGTCCAGTGAATTTTTTAACGCACACACACCCCTCCTGTGTCTTCCTTCTTGTTCCCGTTTTTTTTTGGTTTGGTTTTTTTAAATTATTCTTGGAAACTGAGAGAGAGAGAGAGAGAGAGAGAAAGTAGACAGGCGGCGCGCGCAAAAAAAAAAAGGGTTAACCGATGGGGGGGGGTGGGGGGGAGAATGGTTGCGCTACTTTTTTTCTTTGGTTTTTTTTGGGGGGTAATTACACGGTGTCCGCTCGCACGCCCTCGTTCGCTGGCACCGGACTTTCGGGCGCTACCGGCGGCGCGTCTGATGGCGGCGCGTCTACCAGTGCCGCTGCTGGTGCCGCCGCCGCTGGCGCGGCCATGGCCGAGATCTCCTCCAGCAGCCCTTGCACTGCCTTGCTCCCGCCCACGATCGCCGCCGCGCTCTTTTCTTGTGCCCGCGCGAAGTTCTGGTTCTGCGCGGCGGTGGCGCGGTAGAAGGCCGCCGACTCCGCAAAGAAGTGCTGGACTACGCTGAGTGCCTCGCCGAACGCCTTGAGCTTCTTTTCCAGGCCAGCCGGCAACGACTCGGCGCGCGCCGAGGACGACGAGGTTTCCGCCGCTTTTTCGGACTCCTGGCAGCTCTCCGCGTAGCGCGGCGGGAGCCAATTAGGGTCCTTGGCCCGCTTGCGTACCACCTCCAGCAAACCCGACGGCAGAATGAAGCCCTTGGCCTGGCCCCTTTTGTCATAAACGCGGTTGCCGCAGTGCTCGATCGCGGCCAAATGTTGCACCAGGTCGGCCGCCAGCCCGAGGCTCACGAACGTGGCCAGCCCCGTCTGCAGGGCGACGTGGGGCAGGCCGTCCACGGTGCCCTTGCCCGCGGGGGCGCGCAGCGTCATCATGACGTACAGGGCCTCACTGGACGCGGTAATGAGCGGCTGGGGCGCCGAACGATCAAACGGAATAGCGGGCAGGACAATCAGCTGGCCCATATCGCCCACGGTCAGCTCGCTAAACACGTCGCGACCGGGGCTGCCGCGCAACGCCTTCGACGTACCTACGCGCACTTGCTGCACGGCCTTGTCCTTGCCGAACACGCCGAGCGCCGCCAGGCTCTTGCTGTTTAGGGGCTTGCTCAGGCGCAGCCGCGCGCTCCAGCCCCAGTTGCCGCGGCTCCGTGTACCAGTAGCCCCGGAGTTCTCGTTGTTGCCCGGCAGCCCCGGCTCCGTCATGTAGAATTTCTGCTTGGCCTGCAACTGCTGAGGCAGCGCGCGCGAGTCGTGCCGTACCGACCAGACCGCCTTCAGCAGGGCGCTGTGCTCCGCGAACTTACCCGCCAGGGCGCCGGGCATCTTGATGAGCGACTCTATGTTGTGGTTTTCCCAGGGGTTGATTTGTTGCCCGGCCTGCAACTGCGCGGCCGTCTGCAGGTCGGGGGCGCGTTTCTCCTCCGCTTCGTTCTCGGAACCCGACGTGGACGCAGAGCTGTCCCCCCTGGCGGGCTTCGCCTTCTTCTTGGGCTTGGCGCCTTCTTCGGTCTTTCTTTTCTTGGTGGTTCGGTCTTCTTCCGCTTTCTCCGGCTTCTTGTTCTTCTTCTTGCTCTTCTTCTTGTTGCTCTTCTTGTGGCTCTTCTTGGCCTTCTGGCCATCCGCGCTTGCTTCGCGGCGCCCACGTTTCTTGGACGGAGACGTTTCGTCCTCACTCTTCTCCTCCTCCTCTTCTTCGTCGTCGTCCGCGATAAACGACCCGTCGTCGCTCTCTTGTGATTCCTCCTCGCTGTCCAGGGACTCCTCCGAGTCGCTGCTCTCGTCGCTTCCGCCGTTCGCTTCAGAATCCAAGTACTTGCTCATGGTGGTTGTGTCTGCCAACCCAACAAAAAAATAGACACATACAACAAAAAAAGGTTAGGAACGAGCGAGAAGCACTAGGGCTGGGGGGAAAGGGCGCCCCGGGGGATGGGGGGGGGGGGGGAAAGGGACGGGATGGGGAATGGGTGCGTGTTGGGGAGTGCCGGCGGGGGGGGGGGAATGGGAGGGGAGGGATGAGGGGGGGAGACGAAGCACGCACTGCAAAGTGTCGATTCTGGAGACTGTGCGTGTCTCTCTTTTGTTCTCCCTTGCGCCTTCGCAGTTTGTAGGTGTGGGGCGGGGGCGGGGGGGGGGCCGCTGGGTGGACTTTTACGGGGGGGGGGCCTGGCTTGCGCTAGGGCTTGTGCAAAATAGTACGTGCAGGCCCCCCCACCCTCCCTCCCTCTCTCTCTCTCTCCTTCTCGTGCAGGGGGGGGGGCCGCTGGAAGCAAGGGGCGCGGGTGGGGGGCCCAGGGAAGAAGGAATATGTCAGGGCAGAGTTTTAGGGCGGGGGGGAGGGGTTGGGGCTCGGGGACAAACTGCTTGACGGGTAGGGGATTTTCGTTCTCTTTCACCGGACCTACCATCCCTCCCACCCCAAGCCTCATCCACTGCCCCCCCCCCCCCCCTTTCCCCCCCACCCGCCGGCACTCCTGCAGCCTCTCACTCCCCCCCCCCTCCCCACTTTTCAGTCCCCGCGCCGCACCTGCGCTAGCTGTCAAAAATTTCCTTTGTATTTTTTTGGTTGTTGTTTGCGGTCTGGCCTACTTTCTTTTTTTTAGGCAGGCGCTCTTTGGCCCGGCGACGGCCAGCCCCACTCTTTGTCTCCTCTCACACTAAAGAAGGGAGAGCAAAAGAACAAAAAAAAACACACATTTGCACAGCGTGCCGTGAGTCTGGACCATTTGTAAGAACTTCGCCTTCTATAGGGAGCTGACCGGTGACGAATGGTCCAGAAAGGAAAAAAACGACGGGGATAGCGGGACGTTTGGCCGAATTCCCTGCAAGTGGCGGAGGCTGCCACCCGTAGCCTGAAAAAACAGATTCTGGATCATTCGTTAAAAATTCTGCCGCTAAGATAGAATTCGTGACGAATGGTCTGGAAAGTTTTTTTTGTAAGAAGCAGCGGTGTGGCGGAAGGTGCCACCCGTAGCCTGAAAAAACAGATTCTGGACCATTCGTTAAAATTCTGCCGCTAAGATAGAATTTGTGACGAATGGTCCGAAAAGTTTTTTTGTATTACGCAGCGGTTTGGCGGGTGGTGCACCGCCCCCTATTGGCCATGGCTGGTCCAGGGGGGGGGGGGTGTCTCCCATGCTGCCTATTTTTTCTTCTTGGCTTTATTATTAAAGCGTGGTACAAGTGTGGTCGACAATGCTAGCTGTTTGTCCTACCTGTAGCGCCTGCTTTTTTGAAGGCCAGCTGTATTGGTCAGGGACAGGGAAAAGAGGCGATCCCAAGGATCTTGCATCGCTCGTCGACGGCGCCTGCAACAACCCCGCGCGAGACGTCCCCGGCGGAGACACCTGGACGGAGCGGATGCGCTTGGTCGACAATTTCCTGGACGAGATCTTGTAAACAATTAAAAAAACTTATTCTCTTGTTCTCTTAAAGCATCAAAGGGGGCAAAAGGGAAGTGGCTAGGTCCTACAAACGCCGCCGGCTCGACGGTGCGACCGACGACTTTGTGCTGCCGGTTGACGGACAGAACGGCGACGTCCTTGTCTCTGACGGTGACGGGGGCGTGAGATGGGCAACAGGCGGAGTGGCCGCGAACGAGGCGGTAGCCTTCAACACCACTCACAGACTGACTACGTCTGGTAACCCGCACTTGGTCGATTTAGCCGACCTGATTACCTTGACGCTGGACACCGAAGCCAAAGTTAACCAGCCGGCCGGGATGACTTCTAACAACTCCACGGGCTTTGTGGCCTCGGCCTCTAGCAATTCCGCCCAAGCCTTGCTAGCCTTTGACAGCGACTTCTCAACCTTGTGGGGCACAACCGCTCCCGACAGCTACAGCGGCAACAACTACACGGGCATGATCGAAACGGTGGTCGATAATCTCACGGTGGTAGGCGCGTGGCTCCAGCTCGATCTAGGCCAGCACGCCAAGGTCACTGCTTACCACGTCACGTCCGCCGGTGCCATTACCTCGCCCAGAAACTGGGTAGTCGCTTATAGCGCGGACGACAGCAGGTGGTTCACTTGGGACAGCCAGGCTGCCCAGACCTTTGTAGGCGACAGCCTGCACACGTTCACGCCTGCAGCCGCAGCCGAGTACGCCAGATACTTGCGCGTAATTTGTACCAAAAACAACGGGGCGGGGGTTTGGTACATGCGGAGCCTGGCTTTCGACTACCAGCTGTACAATGCCGGCTGCATCGAGAACACCAGTTATCCTACCAAGGCCTCCCAGCTGGCGCCCAAGGCGTACGTTGATCATCAGGTGGCAGGAGCGGTGAAGTTCCCGTCGGTGATGCCTACCCAAAACGACTGTGTCGTGACCATGGATCCAGACGGCTCGATCTTTGCGGTCAAGGACAGGACGCTCAAGCAGCCATCTTTGGCTCCTAGCGGCAATGGCGCGATCGTGCTCATGGACACCGACTTTACAGTCACGACGATCCCAGATACTCTCGCGAGGCTGCCGGACCCTCTGCCCGCCTCGACCGCGCAGCTGGTGACGGTCGATTCAGACGGCGTGACAGGCCTAAGCAGCCATTTGACAACCTACACCAACCCTCACCAAGTCACGGCCGCCCAAGTCGGAGCACCTACTACTACGGCCTTCAAGTCACACACGAAGAACTACAATAACCCGCACCAAGTGTCGCTCGCGAATCTAGTAAACTCATCGACGCTCAAGCTGACGGGGGTGGGTGGCGACAGCACACTTTCCGCGCCTGCCACCGGCTCCGTCGCGCTCAAGCTGCCTACGGCTCTGCCCAGCGCAGGCACCAAGCAGTTTGTCACGCTTGACAGCGCGGGCCAGTTCGCTGTAGGCGCCACCGGCTTCAAGGGCAGAGACAGTGTAGCAATCGGGACTTTAGCGGGCGAGGGGCAGCAGATACTCACAGTCGCAGTAGGTCGTGAAGCAGGCGCGAGTGGACAGGGCCAGTTTGGAACTGCCGTTGGCTACAGGGCGGGATACTCTAGCCAGGCAGATCTCGCCGTCGCGATCGGTGCCTACTCCTCGGAGAGCACACAAGGCGTTTCATCGGTCTCTGTCGGTCCCTATGCTAGTACGCTCGGAGTACGGTCGGTTGGATCGGCAGTACGGCTATCATGGACGCTGCCGCCCAGGAATCGATTGCAATAGGAAGAGCAAAGGCAGCGACATCCCACTCGATCGTGTTGAACGCCACGGGCGCTGAATTAGTATCCGCGAACACTGATACTACTTACGTCAAGCCGCTGAGGTCGGGCGCCGATTCTACCACCGCCGAGAAGGCAACACGATGGAACAGCACGACTGGTGAGCTCACCGCCTCTAAATTTGCACTCCGGCTTTCGCTGCCCGCCAGCACGTCACTCGTTTCCTTGACGAGCGCAGGCCAGGTAGGTGCGTCTGCGCTCAAGGTACTGGCGTCACTGCCTGGCGGCACGTCGCTGTTGACACTCGATTCCGGTGGCCAGCTCGCGACAGGGGCTGCTAGCTCGCTGTCACTCAGCGGGGCGGGCGGCACCAGCAGCCTTTCCGCTCCAGCCTCTGGCTCCTCTGCACTCAAGCTGCCGGCAGCCCTGCCAGGCAGCACTTCGCTAGTGACACTCGACTCCAGCGGCCAGCTAGCGACAGGGGCTGCTAGCTCGCTGTCACTGAGCGGGGCTGGAGGCACCAGCACCCTTTCCGCTCCAGCATCTGGTACTTCTGCACTCAAGCTGCCAACCGCTCTACCAAGCAGTAGTAGCTTGGTGTCGCTGGGCTCCGACGGCGCGCTGCTGTACGGGGACCAGGATATCTCTCATGGTCTGAGCCTGGTAGCCACTTCGTACGTGAAGAAGCCCGACAGCATGACGAGTAACAGCTGGAACGGCCTGGTCGCGAGTGCGTCCACTTCCGGGAACGGCAATGCGTACGACGGCTTCAATACGGGCTCAAACTTTTCCTGGCAGAGCAACACTAGTGCCTACAATGCCGCGAGCGGCGCCTACAGCTCCGGTTCCAGCAAAACGTTTTCAGGTGTAGCGTACCCCGGAGAGTGGCTCCAGCTAGATTTTGGCACTGGTGTCGTCCTGCAACAGTACTACCTGCAAGCCCAGTCCAGCGGTCTGGATAAATCACCAAAGACATGGCAGGTGGGCACGTCGTTAGACGGCAATACCTGGACGCTGTGGCGCACTGGCTCGTATACCTTTGTCGATGGCAGTTCCATCACTCTCGCGCCGACCGACAACGCCAGGGCCGCCCGGTACGTGGCCATCGTGGTTTCCTCCATGAAGGGAGGAGGGAGTTCTAGCTTTTGTGCAATCAACCACTTTGGCTTCGACTACACATCGTGCCCCGCGATCAAGAACATAGTGGCGCCGCTCGTCAGCACTGACGCTGCCAACAAGGCCTACGTAGACTTGCTAAGTGCTTCTGCGCTCAAGTTGCCATGTCTCTGCCCTCCGCCAGACTGACGTCATTGGTCACGCTGGACAGCAGCGGCAGCTTAGGCACGGGCGCCGCGACTTAGTTAGCGCTGGTAGCCTGGGACCCCTACACGTTTCCTATGTTCAGCAACTACACTTACGGCAGCACGTAGACAGCGACAACGAGCAGCGAGGAGGTCGGTTCCTGGGCAAGCCTGGAAAATGTTTGACAACGTCACTGCCGGAGATACAGGCTGGGTCAGCAAGAACTATTACACGTATCCAGCAGGGGATTACGATGTGGCGGGCGCGGGCGCGAACGCACAAACCACCAACGGGATACAAGGAGAGTGGTTCCAACTGCGTCGCTCTGATGGTGCGCGGATGCTGCTGTCGAGTTTCGATTGGTACCCTCGTGTTTATGTTGGGGATCCAACTGGATTATATGCAACCTGGCCAAAAAATCTTGCGATACTAGGCTCGAACGACGCTGCCGACCCTCCCACTAACTGGACGGTGCTGTACCAGAACACCAGCATCCCTTCCTGGGCAGTAAACGAGGTTTTGAGGACGTTTCCACTCACCACTTCGTATGCATCTACTAATTATTTCAGAGTCCATCGCTGGGTCATCGAAAAGATCTACCCGGGAGGAAACAGAGCAGCCCGCTGGGTACGTTGCGCAGAGCTGAAACCTAACTTTGTAGCCGCTGCTGCCAGCTCGTTGTCACTCGGCGGGTCGGGTGGCACCAGCACACTCTCCGCTCCAGCTTCCGGCTCTTCATCGCTCAAGCTGCCGACTGCCCTGCCCGGTATCACTGCGTTAGTGATTCTTGATTCCAGCGGCCAGCTAGCGACAGGGGCGGCCAGCTCGTTGTTGCCAGCCTCCACGCCGGCCCAGACTGCCGTTCTGAGCCTGACTGCTGCAGGGCAGATGGTGCCCCAGAGCACTTCCACCACGGTTGTGACTTCTGGCTCAGTGACGCTGCCGACCTGGACTTCCATGTCGGCCTATACGCCTACCACAGACCCTAACTGGGTGGTCAGCCACTCTTCCGCAGTTGTGAGCCAAGAGAGCTATAGAGTTTTCGATGGTGTCGCTGCCAATGGTTGGACTAGCCTCGGCAACTACAACTCCAACGGGAGTATTAACACGACAAACAACGCCGTTACCAACGTAGGCGGCAGCAACGTGTACGGCGAATACTTTACGCTCCAGCACCAGCGGCGCCAGTACAGAATCACGAGCTTCGCGTTGACTAATACCTCCACTCTTAGTGCCTCAACTAGAAGCTTCTCGTTGGTGGGATCGGACAATGGCACTACCTGGACAGTAGTCTGGTCCGGTAACTTCTCTTTTACCTCGACGTTACAGATCCTGAACTCGAGCGCGCCCGCTTCGACCGCGTTCTATTACTACCACCGGTTTATTGTCACTTCGACGCAGTCGAGTACCCAGGCCGCCGTGGGGACCTTTGCGCCCGTCATTGAGTCCGAGGGCGTGTCGGTCACTGCTACGGGCCTCACGGGCGTGGATTCGATCATGTGTGGCAAAAACACGCTGAAGCTGCCGACCGCGCTACCCTCTGCCGGCACGGACCGCGTGCTCCAAATCAACTACCTCGGCGAGTTCGAACTGGGCACCTGGGACCGTGGCCACTGGCTGACGATTGATACGGTCGTCTCTGTTAATAGTGGAACTGCCAGGAAGATCCCGGTCGATGGCGTAGTGAGGCTGGCGCCCATATACGGCAACATCACCGTAAGCCATGCCAACGGCTTCACGACCTGGCAGAACACGTCCGGTATGCCCAGGAAATGGCTGATCACTGCCTCGTTCAAGTTTATTACTTCGGCAGCGGCTACCAACAACCCGCCGACCAGTGGCGCCTATTACGATGTCTGGGTCGAAAGGAATGCAGTGAGACCCGCCTCGAGCTCCGGCGTACAGCAGACAGAAGCCAATTTTCAGGTGTCAGTTGGCGCCCATGGGCTCTATGGCAACGGGCGGATCACCTCGCCCAGCCTGTCGGGTATCATGGAAGTGGCGGCAAATGAGTATATCTGGTTCGAAGCTTATGGCGACACACAAGGCGCTGTCAGCTGGAGCCTTGTCATTGGCAGTTAAACTGTTTATTCAAGAGGCAGAGTGACTATTACGGAGATCCCGGGCTGATTTTTTTTTTCTTTCGAGTCTGTATTTTTTAATTAAAAAGAAATGGACGCTTTGCGACAAGCACTGAGAACGAGCTGGCCGCCTGCCTAGCCCGCCGCCGGATCCTGGCAGTAGAGCGAGAGAAGTTACAGCTACAGATTGCGCTCTGTGAAAAGGTCTGCGGTTGCAGGGAAACACGCCTGCAGATCAAGCAGTTGATCCAGCAAGAAGAGGAGGCGGAGGCGGCCGCCGAGTCTGCCGCCCACGCGGCCGTCGAGGCCGAAATGGCACTAGAAGAGACGATCGTAGAGATGCCTGGCACCATCAATGGCTAGAAGTCCTGGTCTAGGCCCCATTCCGGCTCCTTGGCCGGCGCCCGCGCGTACTCGCTCACTCTTTTCTCGAAAAAGTTGGTCTTGCCCACCACGCCCAGTTGTTCCATGAACGGCAGCGGGCACTTGGCCACTCCGTACAGCTTTTCGCTCAGGCCCAAGTTCTGCAGCAGACCGTCTGCCACATACTCCACGTACCGCTCCATCAGCGTGGCGTTCAGGCCCAACAGGGCCACCGGCAGCGACTCGCTGATGAACCTGCGTTCGACCTCGACACAGCCCGCCACGATCTGGAATATGCGCGACATCTGCAGCTTGTTCGACACGTGGTGCTTGTACAAGTGGCACGCGAACAGGCCGTGCTGTGTCTCGTCCCGCGCAATAAACTCGTTGCTGGTGCACAAGCCCTGCAGCAGGCCCGGGTGTTTTTGTTTCAGCCAAAAGATGGAGGCGAAAGAAGAGGCGAACTGGACAAGTTCCACACAAGCGAACGCCACCAGCCGCTCGGCAAACGAAGACCGGGCCGGGCTGAGCCACTGCAGCGCCCACTTGGCTTTTTGTGCGACGGTCGGGACCTGCGTGATCGCATTGAACAACTTGTCCTTCTCTTGCTGGTCGCTGATGATCGTATCGATCAACAGGCTGTAGGTCCGCGAGTGTTCGGCCTCATTAAAGATCTGGTAAGAATAAAAAAGTCTAGCTTCAGAATATTGCACTTCGGCCAAGAAATTGGCGGCCAGGTTCTCTTGAATGATGCCGTCCGAGCTAGCAAAAAAACCTAGCACCATCTTAATAAAATGCTGTTCGTCCGCACTCAGTTTCTTGAAATCGGCCTGTTCCCGGCTTAGGTCTAGCTCATCGGCTGTCCAGAACGAGCGCAGGGAAGCTCATAGAATGAATACAGGTCCGGGCGCCTGATGGGAAAGAGACAAAACCGCGATTCTTCCGGCACGAGCAGTTTTTCTTCAGTGTCCATTCGTGCAGCTGCCGGTTGTCTAGTTTCAACAAGGCCATTCACTCTCCTTTTAATAGTAAAGGGGAAAGAGGATATATTTTTTTTCTTATAGCGCAAAACAAAAACAATAACAAAGAACGAATCATGTTGCAAAGACGCAAGACCGAACAACGGCTGATGCCCTCGTCGCAAGAGTCCATCACCGTAACCTCGCACGAGCTCGCACTCGAGCTCAAGCGGAAATACAGCGATTTTAGTTGGCAGTCAGTGCCACAGCTCATTGTTCACGGGGTCAAGTACCTTGCTCTCTATACTACTCATACTGACGAGGAGAAGAAGCAGATCCTCGTTTCAGTCCTCTGGACTTGTGTCCTGACGACAACGTGGACAAGCTGATCCCGCCCATGGTCGACGTCATCTGGGAGCTCGTGAAGGCCGCACTCGCTTCCAACTGCTGCGAGCTGTGTCCCAAGGTCTGCACGGTCATGTAGGCATCGGGATCAAGTGCCTGCCCAGCGTCACGGGCGTGCCCTGGTGAAGCCTGACCGGTTCGCCGCTCGTGACCATCTGCGCGCGCGCTTTGGCCAGCTTCTCGCGGTCCAGGCGGTGAGCCCACAAGACCACTGCCGGTATGACCTGCTCGTTCGATCGCACTTTCTCCAGGGCCATGGTAATCTTGACCAGCAGCACGTCCGCTGCTAATCTAAAGCGCCTCTTCTTAGCCATCTCGATCGAGAGCTCGTTCTTGACCATCTCAAAAAGGATCTCGCAGGAGAAGTGGCGCTCTGCTTTTTGCCCAAAGTTGAAAAAGCTGTTGGTGCCCGAGATGATAGCTACCAAGATTAAACACGTGACGCTGACCCAATCATAGCCCGTCCGGCCTGCTCCGCACGCCTTGAAGCCGAAATTTCCCACGATAATCGAACAGATCGCCGGCACAATAGTGGCCAGCAAGCCAAATAACAAAAAACGGTTGTAGTAGTAGTAGCCTGCCGAATTGTTGAGGCGCGCGTGCAGGGCGCACTCGTCCACCACGCTCGCAAAGTATGACTCGTGCCTTGAAGACCACTTCTCTTCCTCGCGCTTGACGTCGCTGTCGTCAGAGTCATGATTCTCGTTCGAATGCGACCGCATCGCCAGGATTTTATCCTCGTCCATCTTTCTTTGAAACTGCGGCCACCAGATTAAAAAAAAATTTGCGATTGCTGGGCCGGTGGCCACTCTGTCAGCAACCGGCTTTCGACAGCAGCACCTCCCAGTCCGCTCCGTTCAAGTCCACCTTGTCCCTGGTGTCGGGGTTACATACCTGCAGGTGCAAGTACTTCGTCAGCGTCGGAAACACCACGTACTGGTCGTGCCGGTCCTGTGCCGACGACTGGTAGCCCCCCGACGAGGCCAGGAAAGGAATGATCAGGCTGCCCGATTGAACTTTTGTGCCGCGCGAGACCGCGCCCGTCAGAGACACTTCCTCGTAGTTGCCGCCCGTCGAGTAGGCCAGGCTTGAGAATTCCTTGATCTTGATGCCTAGCGAAGTCGGCAGGCCTAGTGCCACGACTTGTGGCAAGACGGTGGCCTGGCCCGGCGTTAGTGCGAAGAGCTCGTTCTGGGCCGAAGTCGGGAAGCCTAGCACGGCATGCGCGCTGTCGTTGCCGCTTTTGCTGTAAATGTTGAACTCTGCTACTCCAGACAGCATGAACTGCAGCTTGAGCTTGGTGTCGAGATAAACCACTCCGATCGTCTGTCCTACTTGTACAAAGCCCTCGTTGATCAAAAGCGATTGTAGCATGTCGGCCAAAGTCTCCCCAGTGTAATTTTGCGACGGAATCGTGATGGTCACGTCGCCCGTGGCCGTGGAGTTTAAGTAAAGCTTGTTGTTCTTGGAATTGATGTTGTACGTCGCGTTCGGGATCGTGGCCCAGATGAGCTTGTATTTCCCTTGGATCGCTTCCGACAGCGACAGCTGGAACTCGGCCGAATCGCCCGAGCCTTGCACCCGGTCCCGGTTGCGCAGGCCGCTCATTTCGCACAAAAAATTAAATATTGTCACTAGTGTAGTGCAAGAGGAAAGAAAATATGCTGACACTCAGCGGCAACAAGCGCCTGCGCCTGGAGGATGTGGTCGAAACGAAACCGCTGCCTAGCATGGTCACGGCCTTTGGCGAGCTCTACCCCGCTAGTGCAGGAGACTTTCCCTTACACCGGCACCCTGAACCCGCGCAAGTTCGCGACCTCTGGCTCCGTGACCACTGCCGCCGGCCTGTTGTCGCTCAGCGGCGCCGCGCAGGCCGAGACGCTCCGTCGCTGCAAGTACCGCGCGGGACACGGGCTTGTCTGCCGCTTCACGGCGCTGTTCCCTGCCACGCCCAACGTGGCTAATTCGGCCATGGCCGGGCTAGGAGACGACAACAACGGCTTCTTCTATGTCCAGGACCAGACCCGAACTAATAGGCTACGGATCTTGCACCGCAACGCGACTGTCGACACTTACATTGACCAGAAAGACTGGAACCTTAACAACTGCCTGGGCGGCGACGTCATGGACCGCAAGGACTGGGCCAAGGGCAACATCTTTCAGATCCAGATGCAGTACCTAGGGTTTGGGGCCGCCACGTTCTCGGTCGAGAGGCAGTCGGACGGGGTGCTTGTCCCAGTGCACCGAATCCAGCGCCAACACGACGCCTTGGACCAGCAACGCCAGTTTGCCGTTCAGACTCAAGATTACCGGCGCGGGAGGCCTGGTGCGCACTGCTAGTGTCGGCGTCCTGGTCGAAGGCCCCGTGAGGCGGCTGGGCCTCTCGTTTGCGCGCACGAACGTTCAGACCATCGGCACGACCGAAAGTAACGTGCTGGTGATCCGCAACAAGAGCTTGATTGGCGCACTCCCCAACAACGACCTGCTGTTCCCGACCCTGCTGACCGCTACGGCCGTCTCTGGCACCAAGCCCGTGATCCTACGAGTGCTCACGCAAGCCACGTTCGGCAGCGCGCCGACCTACGCGAACCACGACGCTGCCTCTAATAGCGAATACTCCACGTCCCTCGTCACGGTGTCTAGTGGCAATGCGGTGGCCGCGTGCGTCGTGTCGGCTACTGGCTCGGCGTCGGCCAGTCTCGACCTGAGCAGGCTCAATATCGCAGTCGGGCCCGAAGAAGTACTATGTATCGCGGCCAGCACTACTTCCGGGTCGGCGGACGTGCACCTGAGCTTAAGCTGGTTCTAAGACGTGTGAAAAAAAAAAAAGTTCGTCTCGTAATACTATTAAAACAAAGGGGGAGGGAAGAAAATGAAAAAAGTCGTGTCAATCGACCCCGGGCTGAGAAATCTTGGAGTGGTAGTGCTCGAGAAAAACAACAGCACCAACGCCATTGCAGTCACTTATGCCAGCGTGCTGAGCATAGCCAGACAGGACGACACTGACAGCTTCAAGACCAAGTCCCTGTTTGCGTGCCTGAACGCCATCGAGGAAGTGCACAACGCCGATGTGTGTGTGGTCGAGGACCAAAATTTCGGGAGAGCGAACACAAACCCCGACAACCTCTTGATTCAAGCGGCAGCCGGCGCAACGATGCTGGCACTAGGTGCCAAGGAGCTACTTTACTATCAGAGCTCATTCAAGTTCAGTTTCTTTTTCTCACTTACGCCGACTATATCCGGCCGAGTTAAAGGGAAATACAAAATTCAATATAAAGTGCTGGCACAAAACCTCGTAGAAAGTTTTAATGTAACTGGCGAGACTAAATGCCTCACAGAGTCAGATCACTTGAGTGACGCCTTTGGTCTTGCCTTCTGTGCGCTGGTCAGAGGGACCGCACGAGGGCAGGGCGTCCAGCAGGGAGTGCCTCGCTCGCTGCCTGTGCCGATCCCTGTTGGGGTGGGAAGCAGGAGCAGGAGCAGCCGCCTTCTGTTGGTTCCATTTTGAGCTGATGTACGCCATGCGTTCTTTATGAGCCATCGCCTTGACTTCGGGCGTGGCCATCTGCTCCTTGAAAAAGATGTTGTACGCGGACGGCGCGCGGGGCTTGCGCTCGGGCTTGGCGGGAGCAGCAGCGGCGGTAGTCGTGCAGTTGGAAGACATCTTTAGTTTGCTCTTGTCCTTTGTTATAATAGGGCATCAAGAAGATTCTTTTTTTTCTCTGATTAAAAACCTTAAACGACTGGGACGGCCGGTGCCACCACTCTCTCGTCCTGACACCTCACTGGAAAATACAGGATAATAACACATCCGGCCACCCCGATCACTAAGACTGCGATGATTGCCACCACGAACAGGTCCAGTTTCACTCACACTCTTTAATTTAAATACACAGTCTAAGAATTTTTAAACCGAGGCCACCTCCAGGCTACCGTTACTTTCGTGCAAGTACTTAAAATAGGCGCTGTAAATCGTAACGTCATATAGGCCATCAATGACTCCGCGCTTGCCCGACGTGGTGGCGGTGACGATCATCTCTTCTTGGGCGTTGTAAGTAGCCGCGGATGTGTCGGGCGCCTGCTGGAACTTCAGCTTCAGCTGGTGGACGTCGCCGCGGGACCAGAGCACGGGCTGGTCGTTCAGGTCCGTGACGGACGCGGTGTACTCCATCGCCGCACTGGCCTCCCAGTCGACCGTGTTGGTCGCGCCAACTCGTGTGTTACTAAACTTGATCTTGACCCCGCACGCGCGCAGCCAGCTCGAGCTAGCGAGCAAGGTGTTGAAGTTCGTCAGCGCGGCCGTGGCAGGCGAAGTGTAGCGCCGGTCGGTAATTCGGGCAAAGGTGAGGTCAGAGTCGATGTCAAAGACGGCCACTGTCACGCCCTTGAAGTCCACGGTCAGGCGGTTGGTATCGTTCAGGGCAAACACTGCAGTATTGGCGTACCAAGCCCCGTACTTGTACGTGACGGTCGCGGCGCGCGGCGCGGGGCCGGCGTTGATCACCAGGCGCTCGCGGTTGCCGACAAAGGTCTTGTAGCCGTCCATGACTCCGTCTAAAATGGCCTTGGGGTCGTTGCTGAACGGGATCATGTACACGCCGGTGGACTTCAGGTAGGAGCTGCGCACTAGCTGGCCCATCGTCTCCTCACTGAAAAAGCGCTCGTCGATCGGGGTGCCTTCGCCCATCTGCGATCTGCCGTGCACGTCTTCCAGGTCAATTGTCGTCGCGTCGCCCAACGCGTCGTAGGTCATCAAGCGCCCCGTGTTGTCGTACGTGTACTGCGGGTAGTAGGTCGTGGCGTCTCCGTACGCGGTCTGGTCGCCTGATTTGCGGATGAAGACAAACAGTCCGCCTGAGTGGTGTGCGAACTGGTCAAGATCGATCGAAAACCGGTCGGAGGGCTTGATGCGCTGGGCGTAGGCCGTGTACTGCACAAAGTCGATGTACTTCTGCTCGGCGACCTTGCCCTGCTTCAGCGGGCTCCTGCCCAGGCGCATCCCGTTCGGCAGCTGCGTGCAGCCCGTGATGAAGCGGATCTCGCTCAAGCTGGCAGTGCAAGGCACGGCGGGCGCGGACTGGCCGTTGACTGCCGACTGGGCCGCCACGAAGATCGAACCGCGCGGATAGAACCTGATTTCGAGGTCGCCACGCAGCGTGCTCGGGTCCAGGTCCATGCCGTTAAGCCAAGTGTGCAGCAGGGGCAAGTAGAAGTACTGCTCGTCGTTGTTTTTCCACTGGCGGCCGCTGATCTTGCCTGTCTTGGGGTCCATGTTGACCATGTCGGCGATCTGGTCGATGGCCTCTTGCGGCAGCGTATTGAGTATCAAGTGCATAATGTCGCCGTGATAGCGCGCGATTTCAGTGCCCGTCAGGCGGTCGATGTACTCAATTCTTTCGAACCACTGAGTGGTAGGCAAAACACGTGAGTCGGTCGGCTGGCTGCCGCTGGTCGTGAACGTGATCTTGAAACGCAGCGTCGCGTCATGGATCGCGCCAGACTGGTTGTTCTCGAGGATAAAGCTAAAAAAAGCGGTGTTGCTCAGCGCCGAGGTCGCGGCGGCGGGCGCCATGACCGTCTGCGTCCAGCAAGGGCGAGCATTGATCGCGCGGGCGTGCTCGGGATCAATCAAGATCTCCTGGCCGTTACGCGCCTTCTTGTCGGTGGCGATTTTCTGCTGCTTGCTAGCAGGGGGCACGACGACGGTGGCGGAAGACATCGTATATGATATTAAGGACAAAGAAGATTTTTTTTTCAGGATGATCGCGGCCCCGATCGCCGCGGCGCCGACCGCCAAAGGCAGTGCCATGGACTTGAGGCAGCCCTCGGCGTTGTCGCCTAGCTGCTTGGTGGTGTCCATCGCTTCTTTCGGGATGTCAGTCACCTTGTCGATCTGCTTGCCAAAAAAGCCCGTGACTGACTTGAGAGTGCTGCCGAACTGTCGCAGCCCTTCGCAGGTCCGCTCCCTCCTCTCCTCCTTTCTGCGCCCTATGCGCTGTTCAGTGGCGGCGCGGGCTTCCTTGCGGGCGGCCTTCTTGACCGTGTGCCGCTCGTGCCTTCCTCGTGTGCGCTTGCCCATCTTTCTTAATTAAACTTGATAAGTCACGAAAATTAAATTTGTCATTTTTATTTAAAAGACAATGACCTGGCAGATGCGTTCCATGACTTGCGTAATTTGTCCCAGGAACTGAGCGTCCTTGGCCAGACTCTGCTTGGCCAAACATCTTTGCTGCAGCTGTTACAGGGCGGGAGTCGGAGCACGAGTCTTGGCGGCCAGCTCAAACCAGATACCAGCTTCGCTCTGGACGTACGCGGCGAGCTTGCCGTCCTTGTAGGCAGGCAAAAAGAACTTTTCAACGGTCGCAACTTGGTTTTCAAGACCTAGGTTCCACTGCATGCGCAGGTCCTTGCTCTCGCCGAGGGACAGCAGCCCCCAGTTGTCCAGTATAATCTCCAGGTCAGCAAAGAGCTTCTGCAGCGCTTGGCGCTTGGTAAGGCCGCCGGAGGAGGTCATCGAGCGTCACGTAGTGTGTGGGCAGCGGCTTGTCGAGGTCGCACGAGATCGTTGGACGCAAGAGCCGTTTGCAACAGGAGCGCACACAGCCGACCACGATGATAGCGGTTGTAACGATCAGAGCCCAGGCCAGCAGAGCTTCTTCCACTGGCATTGTTCACTTTAGACTAGCTACACAAGATTCTTTTTTTAGAAGCGGTAGTGTCCTTAGCCCGCGGGGTTCAGGTAGCCTTCGTAGAAGTACTGACTAAAGACTTCCGAAAGTGCGCCGATCAAGAACAGCTGCTTGGCGGCGTCGCTGTCTCCTACCATCCCAAGCTGGCCGCGGCCCATGAGCCTGGGCAGCATGGCCTCCACCGGCCACGTGCACGGCCAAGCTAGGGTAAAAGGCCAGACGGCCCTCCTTGGTGCGGTTAAGGACCCTACTTTGAATGAGGTCAATAGCAGTGGCAGTCACAAAGGCCACGACAGCCAGGCCGGTGCTCTTGCTGACCATGACACCACTCAGGCCGGGCACGGCCGAGAGGTTGAAGACGGCAGGGCCCTGAATGACGACCGGGCGGCCACATAAGCAAAAGCGGCCGCCGCGCCTGACAGGGCAAAGTTTTCAAGCAAAAACAGATCGCTCACCACTTCGGACATTCCTTTTCGGAGAGATGTTTAATGGGTGCACAACAAAATAAATTTTTTTTTATTATTTAACTACTCTTCTTCTTTTCTTCTGCGGGCGCAGGTGCGTATTTTTAGCTTGGCTAGCTGCTGGCTGTGCTGCGAACATCATGTTCTTGGCATGAGTGATGGCGGCCGTTTGCGCCGTCAGCAGAGCTAGTTCAGTCATAGGGTCCAGGCGCTGCAGTCCGATGCCCGCGCGCAGCTTGGCCCGCTCGAGCAAGAAGCACCACCGATCATTGGCAAAGCAGGCCTCGGTCGTGCCCGAGATTTGGTAATGCGAGCGGTTCGCTACCAAGTTTTCGAGGCACACGAGCCCTTGCTTGAGCACGGCATCCGCCAGCTCACCAGACAGTTCGCCTTCCAGCACTTCCTCTACTTCGTCCAACAACAGCGGTAGCTTCTGCCTGGGCAGCCTGCGCAGGGATTTCGGGTCGCAGTTGATGTGCGCTTTTTTGAGTTTGGGGCCAATCAGGGCACTGCGGCCATAGGCGCACAAGAGCCTGTAGTTGGGGTCATCGCGCAGCACGGGGTCTTCCGGTGCTCCTGCTACCAACGACGGGCGCGGCCAGACGCCGTGCCAGGCTCGCTTGAAGAAGGGCCTGCCGTCCTGCGCCGCTTGGCCGGAGGAGGGAGGAGAGGACTCCGACTCCGAGCAGCGGGCGGCTGTTCGATCTTTGTCTCGAGCGGTGGCTCAAAGTTGGCGAAAGGGTCTGTCATGACGATCGCTCTTTTAATCTAACAATGCCCCAAGATATTTTTTTAAGCTACTCAAAGATGTTGGCATTGCCGGCCTTGTGGATGGTGTTCCAGCCTCGCACGGAGCCGTTCTCGCGATCGAGAGAAGACACCGCGGGGATCCGCGCCCACTGTTCGTCTCTGATCTTGGCCGCTTGGTACTGCTCCACGAAACCTGCCACTTGCATGCAGCCCTGCACAAAGCACAAAGAAAAAAAAGACTGAGTTCTCACCAAAAAAAGAAACGGTGATACCTCCTAGGAGTTTCCATAGGTTCGACGCAACTCTACGAGCCATGGGAGCATGTTGGTGTTATTTGCTTCCCAAGCTTCTTTCGTTGCGTCCTCGCAGCAGTTGGTCTTGCAGAAAGCCTCTCCGTACACTTCAGCGATCTCCTTCGGCGTGCCGACGAGCAGGACCGCTCCCTTGTACCAAGGGGCCAGCGAGTTCTGAGAAAGGCGCTGGGCCACCAGCTTCATCTGGCCAATGAGCCCGGCCCCGGCGCCCGCGCCCGCGGCGGACAGGGCCGAGTAGATGATCGAAGAGGTAGCGAGGCTGTCAGTTTGGATAATCGGCCTGGTCTCGGTACCATGCTCGACTTGGTTGGCCTGGGCGGCCGCCGACTTCTCTTCGCCGGTGTTAACTAGCGGCACGGTGGGGCCTCGATGTCCACTCATTTGTTAGTATAGTTAATCTGCCCGACAAGAATTCTTTTTTAATTATTTGCCGTCGTCAATCAGCTGCTACTCGCAGCGGGCGGCTTGTTCAGGTGTTACTTCCAACAAGATGGTGGCATCGGCAATGGCCGGCTGCTTAAACACTTTCTCAATGGGCGCTTCGGCCACGGTAGTCTGCAGGACTTCGATCGCTTTTTTTTTCGGCGTCCTCCTGCTGTCGGCGTTTCTGTCCCGCGACGCGCGCCTGTGTCTCGTTGACTTTGCCCAAGGCCAGGGCCAAGGTCGGGTCGAAGAAGGTTAGGTGTTGCATGCTGTTGTTATTGAATGTCAACTAATTAATTTTTTTTCAGGGCGCTGCTCCATACGGTGCGACTTCTTTGCCGACAGAGGGCACGAGCGCGCTGCTGTGAGCAGGCTTCTTACTTTTCACGCCCGCTCTCCGCTGCCGTTCTCCTTTTTTCTGCAATTGCGCGTTGTTCTTGGCGCCCGTTCCCTGCTTTTCTTCTACGAACTTCAGGTTCTTTGCTCGCCTCGCCTGGTTAGTCAGCTGTGTAACCAGCTTGTTGTTTGCTTGCTTCAGCGCGTGGATGAAAGCTTTGGCTTGTTCGGTCAGCACGAGACCGCTGCTGATGGCCTTGAGCTCGTCCTCTGGCACCGGCTCTTTCTTTTGCTTGTAGGGCACGAGGAACATCTGTGCCAGCTCCCGTGAAGTGTTCTTGTTGCCTGCTTTGTCGACCACGCGCTGCAGTTTGGGCACGCTGACGGCCGCCAGCTTCTTTTCGCCGTAGGGCACCAGCTGCCGCTCGTCTTTCACCGACTTGCGCCATTCAAGGGCCTTCAGTTCCTTCTTGGCTGGGTCCTGCTCTGCGTGGTACTCGATGAACAGGGCCTTGGACGCCTTCTCTGCGTCTTCAAATTGTTTCTTTTTGCGCTCGTGCTCCTCTTTGTTAGCCGCGTTCATTTTTCTCTTCTCATTCATCTCTCTCAGGAGAAAGTCCACGTCGTCGTCAGTGTCGTTGTCGTCGCCGCTGCCTTCCTCTTCGTCCTCCATGTCGTCGGCAGCGACTTCCTCCACCGCGCCGTCCTCTTCGTCGTCCACGTCGGCGAGTTCGTGCTCGTCCCAGCTGCCGGGGTCCTTGAACCCTTTCCCTGCGTACATCCGCAGGTGGTCACACAGACTCTGTACGCCCTTGCTGTCTTAGTCCGACAGTCCTTGCTTGCCCAGGACCCGCGAAAGCTGGGCTTTTGCTTCATTGACCGCCTTCTCGATTGTGATATTGTTGTCGTGGGCCCATGCTCAGCTCTGCCTCGCAAAGCTATTCGAAGCAACAACGTAAAAAAATAATTTTTTTAAAAAAAAGAAAGGTTTATTTGGCTTTTGACATTTTGAAACAGCAACAAACAAGTACAAGGAGGGCAGGGGGGCACCACACATTCACACACACAATGTCGGAGCACAAGGAATTCCAGCGTGCCCAGGCCTTGGTCCGGGGCCTGGCGCACTATCTGGCACAACAGAGCCTGGGCCAGGAAGAGGCACTGCAGGCCGAGAGGGACCTGGCAGAGCTCGCGTCGGCCGCGCTAGAAGTCACGAGCGGGCCCTGGCACAGCATATTGCAGAATTTGGCTGACAAAGCCAACGCGGTCGTCAATGGCGGCGAGGCCGAAACTACGTTCGTCGAGACCTGTGGCACCTGCGGCTGCGTCGTGGTGTCGGAAACGGACCACAAACTCCTGAGTTCGCGCCGGCACGTTTTCTGGGTCGTGCCCGCGGCACCCCGCGTAGACGCGGCGAACAGGCACACGTATTCGAATAAGCTGCAGTGCCGGCCCAACGGGAAGAATGTGGCCTCCAAGTAAAAAAAAAAAGAAAAGAAAGGGAGAGAAATTTAAGAAAAAGCAAGCGTAGTAGTGCTAAAAGAGGGTTCCAGTTCCTAACTTTTGCATGTTTGCAGAAAACAAAATTCAGAGCGTGAACAAAGTAACTACTTTTTTTTTGTTTAGTAGTAAATATTTTTTTATTGTCGAACGTCTAGTTTTTTTGTGGCTGCCAACTTCTTTTCTCCTTCGCTGTTAAATTGTGAGAAAGACGGGAAAAAGAACATGTGTAGAACTAGAGAAATTCAATTGGATCTCGCCCTGTACCGTTTTTCACTATTTTCATAAAATGTTTAGTGCACAGGCTCTTGCCGCACGGTATCGTGTCGGATCGCTGTTCTGAGTCGCTTATTGGAGCTGCAGAACACGAAGTTGGATTGCACTTGCCTTCGCTGCTGAACCTCCGCATGAAATGTATTTCGTTAAGTTTGTTTGCCAGCTCCACGGTCTGCTGGCTCTGACCGCCGCTGAACGAGATTGGCTTTGACAAGGAAACACTTCGGTCGAGAGAAAACCATCGATCCGTTCTTCTTTGGTCTTTTTCGTTGTTCATAACAAGGTACAGACCATCTGCAATTATTCCAAGGCTGGGCAGAATTTCGTACAACATGTTTCTGTACGAGTTGTGGTACAATTCTTTGGGGTTATGCGCGTTGAGCTGGCCCCGACGTTCACTGAGCCTTTTCTCTACTATGGGTAGTGTGGCTAGGGGACACAGGATGTAAATAGTGTAGCCGTGCTGTCTTGCAAGCGAGCAGATCCATAAGAGGCCTTGCAGTGCGTCCCATCCCTTGCCATAAGCACCGGTCGTTTCCATTAAGACCCCTGCGCCGAGGCTTAAAGCCACCTGCACCAGGGTATCATTGAGCTCGTCCAGACCCTGTGTATCTTTCCGGGCGGCAAAGTAGGCTTGCGTTCTCTTGCGCGTGACATAATCGCGAAATGCTTTTGATTGGGCCAGCCAACATTCTTGTTTCACCTCTCTGCGGGTTAATTCTTCTTCGATTTCGATCCACCTTTGCACAGACCCGCTGTGCCGATTGACCAGGTCATCGATGTTGCCGTCGTACCAATGCTTTTTGTTGATGAGACTTGACCTGGTTGTTCCCAAAAAAAGTTTCGCGAGAAATTCATCGAGTACTTTGGACTTGCCAACTCCTGGAGGCCCGTACGTGACGATCAAGTTTTTATTTTGTTGTTTGTTGGAATTCTTCGACGTGCGAAATAACGTCGACCGGGTCCTCCGAGCGTTTTGTTTCTGTCGCGGCAGTGTTGGGAGATTGCATTCAACTTTTAAAACAGATATCGGCCCGGCGCACCTCCTTCTTTTTCTTCCCTTCTTTCTTTTCCCTTCTTTCTTTTGAAGGGAAAGGGATTTAATAAATTTTTTTTGGTAACATTCAGAAGGTCATCTTCTGTATTATTGGAGAAGAAGGGCGTCAGGGGGGGGGGGAGGAAGAAAAGGCAAAGAGATCGTTCTCTGGTTCGTGTTTTTGTTATTGAGCCAACCGGCGCCGTTTGTTGGTTGCAATCTTGAGCTCGCGGTCGATGACTTGCTCCCGCTTGTCCACCCTGAGCACAAAGTCCGGAGTACTATCCACCACCTGCCTTAGACACGCGCTGAGGAGGTAGCCTGGGTTGCGATAGGCCGCGACCCGCGCTTGGAGCTCGTGGCTCAGGGGGCGCAGCAGGCCCTCCAGAGCGGCCCGCTCGTTGCGTACTTTCTCGTACTCCTTGAATTCTGGTGGCTGGTTCTTGGCTGACGGGTCGTAGTCTGCAAATTCTTCCTTGAACAGAGCTGTTGCATAAAGACTCTTGGCCCGCATTTCTAGTAGGATTAATCTAGCTGCTGCTTCGTAGGGCCGGCGCCCAAGGAACCCGTCAGAGGGTCTGGCTGCGGGAGTGCGTCGATCACTATTAGTGTATCGCGGGCTATTGTCCAGGCCTTGCAGATTTGGTGCTGGGCCGCCGGGCGGAGGAGCTGCTCTTGCGCGGCGGGCCCCTTAGTCTCGTTTTTGACATTTGCAGAATCCGACGCGTCGTCGGAATCCGACGCGTCGTCGGAATCCGAAGACGACGCGTCTTCGGGTACGCGGAACATTTCAAGGAACTTCACAGCGTGGTTCTCGTGCAGCGCAACCAGAGAATTGAAAGACGGGACGCGGGGCGAGGCCGGATGGGGCTGGACGAACCAGTAGTGGCTGGCCTCCGTGCACACCAGGATGGAACCTAACTCGTGCAGGAGGCGAACTTGGTCGACGTGGGACACAAACTCCGCTGGCGTCAGGCGAAGCTCCACCACCTGCTGCGAAGGGCTGGGATCGCCGCCGACTATAAACCCGCGCATTAGGGGACCATCCCTGGCCAGAGCGTTGTCGAGGGGCGCAGCACACAAGCCCCGCAAACGATGTTCCGCCTGGGCAGGCGCCAGCCCCTGCAGTGTCTCGGCCAGCCGCGCGGACAACAGGTGCAGAAACATTTCCTTTGGTGGGTAGCCGCAGCAGAAAAGACTGGAACATGCAGAGAGCCTGGGCAAAGGCTATAATCTTGGACCACAAGCGCTTGTCCCCCGGCCCAAGCTCGCTTTCGAACTCGTCAAACCAAACATGCGGTGATATTTGGTCTCTTCTTATTGGTTCGGCGCCCGCGTTCAGCACGACTTCAACGCAAGCCCCGGCTGACACTCTTGAATGCAGGACCTCGCGCAGGCTTTGTAGCGACTTGATCTCCGTGGATCTCAAGCAAGGCGGGGTGGAAGTGGGAGCAGCAACGTCGGAAGGCAGGGAGCCCTCGCTCATTGGTTTTTTTTTCTTTTCCTGTTAGCAAGAAAAAGAAAACCAGCAAAACATAAGGTGAGTGTGTGTATCCGTCAATGTATCCGTCAATGTGTGTAAGTTCTTTTACTGTCGCACAGATTGTCGGACAGATACGCACAACTAGAAAAAAAAGAGAGAGAGAGATAAGAGAAGGAGTGCAGGAAAAGAAAGAGAGAGAGAGAGAGAGAGAGAGAGGCAGATGCGATAGATAATATATGAAGATAGATGGATGGATAGAAAAATAGAAAGGGAGATTGCATAACTCTCTGTAACATTTACAAACAGTAAACACACACCTGCACACACAGATAGTAAAAACACGTACCTCTTTGTATCACACTCAGAAACACACACATACACAAACCAGCCACACACACACAGCTCTCTGTGTACACGTTCAGCAAAAAGAAACACACACACACACACAACTCTCTGTGTACACGTTCAGCAAAAGAGACATACACACACACACGTATGTAGTTAGACAGCACAGTAACACACACACACAGACACACGCATACACACGCAACTTTCTGTTTGTACACGACGAGAGTGTGAATATGGTCACCAATATGAGAGAGAGAGAGAGAGTGAGAGAAAGAGAGAGAGAGGGGGGGGGGCCGACAGCTGATCGTTGGTCTGTCCGATGGTGCTCTTTTTTCTAAGGGAGGGGGCCGCACCTGCGAGGCCTACATCATTGGGCAAACTCAATGGGCTCGCCATTGCGCAAACCCAATGGGCTTGCCATTGGGCAAACCCAATGGGCTTTTTGCTCAATGTTGGTCATTGTGAACCCGTCAGATGTCGGCCCCCCTCCCTCCCGTGTGTGTGAACGTGCAAAGATGATGTCTCTCTTTCTCCCACAACCCTTTTTAACACACAACAGAACAAAGCAGTAACTCTCTCACACACACACGCATTATACGCCTACACAACACACATACACACACCCATACACAAAAGAAAAAAAACCAAATCCCAAAATTACGTCCTGTACAGAGGTTGCGAAAGGCGGTGTCAGAACAATGCATTCATACACACGCATGCATTCACACACACCTACACAGACACTTACACACACACACACTTACACACACACACTTACACACACACACTTACACACCTGCACACACACACACACACACACACACCTGCACACACCTGCACACACACACTTACACACACACTTACACACAACCTGCACACACACACACACCTGCACACACACACTTACACACTTGCACACACACCTGCACACCTGCACACACACACACACTTACACACTGCACACACACACTTACACACCTGCACACACACACCTGCACACACAACTGCACAAAACCGACGACGCACATTTACAAAGGGAGGAAAGGGTTTGTTTGCGTTACGCCTTGTACATTTTTCTGCTCTTCTTTTTTGAAGACTGCTGATATTATTCTTCTTTTGTGTAGAGGTATGTCTTTTCTTGGAGCAGCAAGCCTGGCGGCCTCCGACGACGGAACGAAAAACGCTGCGCGACCGAACAAAAGACCGAAGCGTGCACACGGTTGTTCTTCCTTGTTGGATCTGCTCGAGCTGCTGGAGGGCAGAACAATAGAATTGCTCATCTCGTACTCCCGTCTTCCTTGGCCGTGCTAGGCACGACCTGTAAGTGTCTCGAGTTCTCCTTGCTGCCATTAGCCACCATAGCTAAGCAAGGCGAACTCCGCGCGGTGCAAAAGACACTTGTCCAACAGATCGAGCAGGTGACCCTGGGAAGGGGGTTTGAGAAATATGGTATCACCGGAGCAGTTCCCTACCATTACTACGAAAACGGAGAAGAGTTGGATGCGCGTGGCCTGCTGAACATTAACGTGGGCAGACGCTACGGCGAATCTGTACCCGTTACTACACGTTTGGTGTTGTACTGCAAGCACACGATCCGGACCGCAAAGACGGTGATGGAACTCAGCTTGTCGCTGGACCAAAACCACGACACATGCGAACATCAATTCCTCAGGCATCTGCCATTGGACGGCATTTTATCGGAAGTTCGGAGCAGCGACCAAATCGCAGAAGCCGTACAGAAAATCGTTTCGTTGCCGATGCTGAATTTGTTGGGAGACGCGTACAGAGCTGAAAGAGATTGCACCGTGAAGTGGGAGGATCTGCTCGCAAAGGGGGTAACAGCTCCTGTGCAACGCAAGTGGCTCAGTGGCAACCCCAAGGGAGTGTGCGCTTCTTGCACCGATTAGGGCGACCACGGGAGGGGAACTCCCGTCGCGCAGGATCAGTCTAATTTTGGGGCTATTGGTGGTGGTGGGCGGCGTTTTTTTTCTTTTCTGTTTAAACCATCGCCTGAGAACAACGCCAAATGTTCTGGCGATGGTACAATCGAAAAGAGACCAAAAAAAATATTCTTTTTTAAATTAAAGTCTGTTTTATTACAACATTTCTGCAAGCTAGGTCATGAATTCTTCTCGGGGACCTCTGGGTGAAACCGAAAAAAAAAAGAGGTCTGCGTCTCAACCTTTTCAAAAGGATTTGTGCTAGTAGGGATTTCCTTCCCCCCCCTCCGGATCCTCCCTTTTTTTTCCTCTGGCCGTGTTCTGGCCTATCATTTAGGACGGCCGGCCGTAAAGTCGACTGCGCACCGGCCTGTAGTTTGACGCTGGCTAACACTAGGCTCTGATATTTTCTAAAGCTATTCTCGTCTATCTCTCGCACTGTCCTGTCGTCGTTCTCGCGCAGCAGGCCCTGTGTCACGAGGTGGTACAGGAGCGCCTGGTTCGTGCGCATCGCGTTCTTTCTGAAAACCTCCGGGGGCATGGCGCGGTGGCTCACGATGTGCAACCGTATGCTGCTCAGCAGCCAGTGCTGGTTGCACTCGTCCTGCCAGCGCCGGCGGTACCACTGCTGCACACACCGCAGCACTACTAATGGGCTCCTGTCACCCCACTCGTCGAATAAGCTCTGCAAGTGCGCAAAGTCTCTGTTGTCGCATTGTCCTCTGGGCATGAACTGGCACGCGAAGCAGAAAGATTCGTCCGCGCCCGGGTTCTGCTGGGCGTCCTCCCGCTCGGCCTCGTCCAGCCCCGGGTAAAGGCTCAGCGGGCGCATCGGCTCGGACGGCGCTTCGCATCTCCGGCCCCGTCGTTGTAACCTTGCCACCGCGGGGCTGATGAGTTTGGTCCTTGCTTCGTGCTGCGCGGCGCGAACGGGCCCGTGTACCTGTCGTCATCATCGTCGGCCGCCCCGTCATTGCCGCGGAATTCGAACGGTACCAGCGCAGACGCCACGTGTTCCATTCCGAGAGCAGGACGTGTGGTGTAGAACGGCCTTTAAAAAAAGTAAGCCACCCAAGAAATCGGTTGTGGACTGTTTTTTTTTGGGGGGGGGGGAGACGCGGCCGCCTTTCTTTTCGCCAGGGTGTTTGCTCCTTTTTTTTACCGACCCTCCCTCCCTCCCTCCCTCCCTCTTTTTTTGCCCGAGCCCCCGCCTCCCGCTTTCTTCCTTCGCGGAGATGAAGGAGAGTGGTAGCGGTGAAGGTTTGGCGGGCGGGGAAACACATTTTTTAGCTTGTTTGGCAAAGCTGTTTCCCTGCCCGCCCACGTTCCCTAGCCCATAAATTTATCCCCGCCCGCTGGCCTTCGCCCAGAGTATTCGAAGCCTTAGTTTTTTGCGGATGCCCAATCCAACTTAATAATTCTGGCGCTGGCGCGGGCTTTTTTTTTAAAAAAAAGGACCGAAAAATGCCCGAAGGAAGGGCGTTGCTGCGAACCACCCCTGAGTATAACGAGTACTTTTGGAACACTGTTGTGTACGAGCTCCTGTTTGCCGAGGGTGTCAGGGCACTTCTTTCTAAGTTTCGCTTTGATTTTGAAAAAGAGCTTTTAGGCGTTGCTCTTAACTGTGTCAAAGAAAAGATTCCAGATTTTGAGGACAGTCACATTGAAGACGATCGAGAGCTTGATGATGATCTCTACACGCATTTTAAAAATTTAAAAGATTTAAAGGGGTACCAAACGCTAGTGAGCGAGATAAGCCGCCGCAAGAGCCAAACAATCAGCGACTTTTTGACCAAAAAAGTCCAGGAGAAAGATTGGCAGAAGAGAACTCACAGATGGGCCACCCGCAGATTTAAGCAAGAACCGTTTGTAGAGGGCTTTGAAAATCTGACAACCTTTCCAGAGGACAGAAAAGAAAGATTCAAAGGGCGCCTGTGCAAAGCAATCCAGAATTCATACGACAAGCAAAACATTAAGTCGGTCGTGGCCGCCTGTTCCGGTCTGATGGACGCGTTGTGGAATGAAGACAAGCTGTATTACGGGCATGCACATTTGTTCGTCCGGTGTTCCCAGCCGCGGGGCCACATCTGGTGGCACCCCGACAACGTCATGGGAACTTCTTGGTCGAGAGGAGATGCTAACCGTGCAGCCCAGCTGAGCCGTGATTACAGGGACCCGTCCGTTGCCGGTCGTGATTGGGTCTTTGCTGGTGGCATCAGGAGACACAGCGCCGTGTGGAATGGCAAATCGCTGCTGGCGTCTGACTGCAAGTCTAATTTCGGCGTGCTCATGTTCGAGCGACTAGAGCAATACCTTCTCAAACAAAATCAGGCTTTGTATGGTCTGTATATACCTCTGGCCATCCTTGGCTCCATGAAGAGTATCCTGAGCCAGAAATTTGGCGACAGAGCGTTATTGGGAATCGAATTCTTAGACTACGATAAGGCTGGGTTCTTTATATCCAAGCTGACTGTTCTTTCTAATCCACGGGCGCGCGGGTACAACCTTGTGAGTAGGATCCGGGGCGCAATCTTGTTTCCCAAGGGTCTAGAGCTGTACCGTGAATTTCAGACCGCGCAAAAGGCGGAAGGCCAAATTTAAACAGGCAGCTTTCTACCACACACACACACAAGAAAAAAGAAAGGTCTCTCATACTGGAGGGAGGTTCGGACAAAAGTGCATGTTTCATTTTGTTTCCTTAAATTTTTTTCCAAACTTCCACCTCACTCGTCGGGGGTTAGGCTGCCAGCGACGCCGTTTGTGGGTGGTGTCATGCACAAAAGACGCCCGTGGCACCGCGCGCGTTACTTCTTCCCCGTAACTGGATCGCGCGACCTTCGTATTTACAGTTATGGAACCTGAGCTGGCTACCCCGGCCGTTGGGAGAACCAACTTTGGCGGGCGGGGGGCGTCAAAAGACGCCCCCCCCCCCCCCCCCGGGCTACTTCGCCCACCTTTCTCCGCCAACTTCCATTTCTCACCTCCCCCCCCCCCTTCCCCATTTTCTCTGCGCATTATCTCTCTCTCTCTCCCTCTTTTTTTTTGTTTTGTTTTTTTTACTGAGAACAAAGACTGAGTTGAAACTCTTGATCATCATTTGCGCACGAGCCCGCGCGACTCAGCGAAAGTATCTAGAAAAAACATCGGGGAGGGAGGGAGAGAGAAGGGGGGGGGGGGGGCGTTGTTTGATTTTTTTTAAAATTAGCGGGAGACAGTCCCTCGCCCTCGTTTCTATCGCAGGAGCTGTAATGCTTCTTCCCATTCGACTGTCTTTATCAGACTAGGCCTCAAATTGCGTATTTTCTCGAGGGTTTCACGCAGAGCCTTTTTCAGCCTATTTCGCTCACTTTCCGCTTCCTGCCCGATTATATAACCTCTGTAATGAAAAGTCGTCCCCAGCCCGGTGCCGTACCGCGTCCAGTTAAATTGTAGAAAGATCTCCACGAGCGAGCCGCACAATCTTTCTGGCCCCATACTCGTTTGTTCCGTGCCAGTTCCGCAACGTTGCACAAGTTCTGTTACGTCTGCATCAGGGAATTCCTTATTTTTCAATCTTACCATTCGAGCTAGAGTGTCGACCAGGTCATCAACCTCTTGCTTTTTGGTTGGCAGCTGTTTGATTTGATCCCTTTCGGCCTTGGCCACCTGTTTCTGTTCTTCTTCTTCTTGTGCCTTTTTGGCTTGCTCACGCTGAGCTTCGATTTTGGCTACAAAGCTTTCGTAGCCATGCAGCTGCTTGCTCAACAAATCCAAATCTTCCTGTTGTTGGCGAAGCCTTTGGTTGGCCTCGGTGATACCGGCAGAATTCTGGTCAGCCTCGAACAACCGACGAGCATGCCTATTTAGGTCATCGCCAAACTTTTCAAGATAAGTTTGTTGATTTTTGATGGCCTCCCGAATTTTCGCTTCGTTAGCGGAAGTAGCGGGTATGTTCAACGGTTCCGGTGTGATTTGTTTCATTCTCGTAGTTGTTCGTCGCAAATTCTCTCCCAGTGGTTCGTCCGTACATACCTCCGTATGTTGAATCTGCATTGTACACGTATTTCGTAATTATTGCCTCCCCTTCCCGATCTGCGTACCGACGGTGATTGCTCCACTCCAGTATCTCTGGCCTCTTTTTGGGATTTCCACAAATCTTGCAGTCCATGACAACCCCCGAAGAAAAGACGACTTTGTTTTTATAGTAAATGCCAAGACTCTTTTTTTGCCGGAAAAGGAAAACTTTTTTTTTGCCCCACCCCCCCCCCCTCTCTCTGTATCAAAGGATCCTTTCTGTCATCCTTCCCCCTGCTCCTCGAGCTCCCCTGGGCTCCGGGGTGGGTGGGTGAGAGAGAGAGAGAGAGGAGGAGGAAAAAAAAAGGGGGATTAGAGTTTGACGCGGGTGCTGGGGGAAGAGAGTTACGGGCGGGCGGGGGAAACACATTTGCAAGCAAAGAAAAATGCTTCTCCCCCCCTCCCCCCGCCCACCAACGTCCAGACATTAGCTAAGCACAAAAAAAAAGTTTCCTGCCCTGCCGGCCTTCGCCCCCCCCCTCCCCAGAGTGCCCTGGTGCGGCCTCTTTTCATTCTTTGTTTCCCAACAAAGGTCTTTGATAAACTTTTCTGCCTCACTCTTCGAGGCGAGCCCGTTTGTGGGGGGCGTCGTGCACAAAAGACGCCCGTGGCACCGCGCGCGTTACTTCTGTCTGTAACTCGATCGCGCGACCCTTGTCTTCGTATTTACAGTTATGGAACTTGAGCTGGCTACCCCGGCCGTTGGGAGAACCAACTTTCCCCTCAAGCTGGGCAGAGAACGTCCCGGCCAGCATGCACTTGCAGACGCATACTGGCGCGTCCTTGAACTGAGGAGGCAACACCAGAGATGCCAACTTGCATTTGGTGATACTAGCAGGGGCCTGTGCAAGCAGAGACAACTCACAGGCTCTCAGGGGCACATGGTCGACGCTGCACCCAAGGTCGATGTCTACCTTGTCGCCCTTAAATGAGCTCAAACACATGCGAGACAAATGTCCACAACCGTCGTCACAGTGTCGTTCTTTCACCAGGCGTACTTTCACGTCGCCGAACTCGGGCCTATCCTCTACGCCCTCGAACTTGAAGGTTTTAATGCTCTTGCACAGCTCAATCCTTATGTTAGGTTTCGGCGCGCTGCGGGTGGCGCGCTCGAACTGGAGGTTATATTCGCATGAATAGGAGCTGGGGGAGCCTAGCGAAATTTGCAGAGTGGGTGCACAGACGTCTTCTGGGTCCTGTTCGATCAGGCACCTGACTACCTTGAAATCCAGACCGGGCGCCAGCTCGAGATCTCGTAGTTTCCCTCGAAACTTCACGTCCAGCTGCTCCATTCCTGACAAACGCCAGCTCGATCCCGAGATTTCGAGTTTGGTAATGCCCGGGCACAGCTCCTTTAGCAAGTCCAGCAACGTGTACAAGGTTTCGCGTGTTTCTCGACCGACTTCTATCTCTAGTAACCGAACTTGTTTCAAGTCCTGCAGGCACTTCCCGGCCTCAGAAAAGGTGTCGGCCAGTGTTTGGAGAGCCCGCAGGTTCTCTGTCGCGTTTTGGACGCAACCTCCGCGCTCGTCTTGCAAGTTCAACAAAACCAAGCGAGGTTTCAAGGACAATAACTCTGGTGTGTCCAGTTGGTATTCCTGGGCTACGTACAACGGGTCTAGCAGCTTCTGAGAGAACAAGACCTGCGACAGCCCAGCGAATTGCGACGAGTTTGCCCGAATAAATTTTTGGCGCAGGGCCGCCAACAGTGCGGTTTTGTGAGTCGGAACTTCATCCGAGAGGACCTGGATTTCGAATTGCCGGCCGGGGGGGTAGCGACAAACGTGCAAGTGCCCTCGGCGCAGCAGCGCAGACATCAGCGAAAAATATCGGACCTTGGCAGCGTCGTTCTTAACGTGGTACAAATGTCCCAGTATGTCCGTCAGCCGGGCCACCAGAAGACTCTCGTCGAGAAAGTCGGCAGGCACCAGAGCCACCACGGTCAGCGCGCGGCTTGTTTGCAGCGCTAAATAAAAAGTGTTCGTGCTGAGGGGCGTCGTCACACCACCACCGACAGGACCACCGTGCCAGCGACGGCCGCTGCTGCCCTGGCGCCGGCGGCGAGGCGCGGCAGCTTCTCATCCGGCACCGAGTTTTCCACCAGGAATTGCCTAAAAAAATCCTGGTCCATCAGATTCTCTCGTGTTTTATATAAAATACCTGCACGACCGGAAACACAACAGATTTTTTTTTGCCACAAAAAGAAGAAGAAGAAGGAAAAAAAAGAGTGGGGGAGGGGGGCAGTCAGCGCAAGAAGATTTGGCCCTCCTCACACTTTCCTCTCACGCAAGCCTTGCGCGCCAGCCCCACATTTCAACCCCCCCCCCCTCCTTCAACCCCCCCCCCCCCTCCTTCTTTGCTGCCCGCGCAGATTTGTCTCTCAGCCAGGCTCGCCTTCATGCTCCTTTTTATTAGCGGGTCGTCTTTCCAAGCCGCCCCCGTCGTGCAGAATATCGCGCAGCAGCAGCGCCAGGTCAGGCTCTAGCCGGGGCCTGGCACTGGTCACCAAGAATTTCAGGTCGTCTTCTGTCAGCCGCAGCAGGCCCGCGTGATCGCGGTATTGCAAGGTGCGTAGCACCGTGGCCAGCGCGGGCCCCCGCACGCCCTGCGCCTCGAGCTCCGTCCGCAGCCAGCGCTGGGCCTCTGCTCGCGCAGGGCAAAGGCACAGTCAATAAAAAAAATAGCTAAGCTCTTGAAAGACAAACAAGAGAGATGTCGTTCCCTCCCCCCCCCCCCCCCGCTTTTCTTTTCCCTGAAATACAAAAGAAAAAGCCCAAACAGAACCCCCGGCCCTTCCACCCCCGCCGCGTGACCGTTTGCTAGTTGGTTTTTTTTATGTTTCAAGCAAGCGGACCCCCCACCCAAAGCGCAGCTAGTACCTCCCCCAAAGCGCAGCTACCTCCCCCACATTTCTCCGCCAATTTCTCGCCCTCCCCCCCCCCCTCCCCATTCTCTACGCATTACATCTTTTTTTTTCTTTTTTTTTGTTTACTTTTTTACCACCAGCCCTGAACCTGGCGACAATTTTCTGGCACCTTCATCCTTGTGAATTTCGCCCGGTGCCTTCCGTTGTGCCTCTTTGGCAAGGTCAGCCTTGTAAGTTTCTCGCATTGGTCCAAGGACAGATCAGAGTTCTGCCAAGACGGCTCGGCGGGCAGCTCCAAGGTCGTAAGCTCCGTGCACTTCTCGAATTTCAGGCAGAGTCTCTGGCACCTAAGTGCCGCAGGTATAGCAATTGTTTGAAAGTCGCAGTCAACGAAGCGCAGTGTCATATCACCGTCACATTCGCAGCCAGTGCGAGAAGGTCTAAGCTCCTCGACTTCTCTCCTACTAGCCGCATCTCCTTGCACGTAAAAACCTTAGGGGCAACGACTTTGCACAGGCTTCCACAGTTGTTCAATTTCAGCTCAAACAGCCCCTGGACCACGCAGGTGGCAGGCAGCGTGACAGTCCTGAGACTGTTCAAAAACTGAATGTCTACGCTCGTGTCCTGGCAGCTGAGAGCCAGGGGCAGAGCGACGTCGCGAAGTTTTTCACAGCCTAACAATTTCAACGCAAAGGGCTTTGGTCTCTCGACGACGGGCGCCGAATTGCTTCGCGCGGATACCCGCGTTGTTTCGCGCTTGCTCTTGATTTCTATCGTTTGCAGGTTTGGACAATTTGCAATCCGTATTTCATCCTTGTCCGTCGTATCGACCATCGCGTCGCTGCAAAGCAAGATCTCCATTCTCTTTACGGGACACCTGTATATCTCAGTAAACCTAAACGCCGCGGTGTCTATTTTCAGTGTACCGTCTTCCTTGCCCGAATGCTCGACCCGCAGACCCTCAAACCGTTCTTTCCAATCTGACGGCCCCCGCGTAATAGCAAACTTCGTGAGTCGCTTACAGTCGGTGAGCCAAAAAACGTTCTTGCCAGCTAAGCACAGCTCCGTCTGCGCCAGGACGAGTTCCGAAATCTTGAGAGACCTAAAAAGAAATCTCTCCCCTTCCTTTAGTTCTATTGTCATGTTGTGTAAACACAGGTGGGCTATCTGCAGAGTCGAGGTGAAAGGGAACCACTCCTGGTTCCCCTTTCGGAGCGTCGTTTGAACTTGCTCCAATGTCGACATGTTACTCTTGTCCCGGTCGATAACTAACGACCTGAGCTCCTTGCTTTCCGGAGCGAAAAATTGTGTCGCTTGTCCCATAGCCTCCCAGTACTTGGGTGCACTTTGCTCTGATGATATGTCTTCAGTTTCCATGGAACCTGACAAACGGGGAACAAACATCGGGGCGAAGCTGACTTTGCCGTTACGTTTGATAGCTGAAACTAGGCTTTTCCATTCAGCCTCATGTTGGAGGAGCTGCACTGTTTCACCGTGCTGCCCCTCGTCGGACTTTGTCTCTAGCTCTTGGAGCCAATTGTTTTGTGATTGCAAGAATTTCGGTCCCAGGTTAGCCAATGAATAGCCCGGTGTCAAAAGTGCATACAAGTATTGATAGAGCAAAAAGTTTGTGATGCGGGCCTTTTTCACTTGGTCGGGGTCCTGATAGGAGCGGGCTGAGGCCTGAAAGAGAGCCTGTGCCGCGGGATCAGCGTAGTCTTTGATATGCCTGACGAGGTCAGACAATCCCAAAACAGTTGTTCCGGCTTTTGAGTCCATTTCTGGCTTTTTTTCGGTCTTAGAGTTTAAACTTCACGTCGATTTGTTCGTTTTTTTAATTACACGAACAATAACTAAAATTCACTTCCCCTCCTCCCCCCCCCCCCCCCAAAAAAAAAGTGCACAGGGCTTGCCCCCCCCCCCTCTCCCTCCTCTAACCGTGCGTACATTCTGTCTCCTCACAAAATACCGCATTATATATATTGTTTACTGAGAAAGTCTGTTTAAAAAACTGAGTTGCGTATTGAAAGGTTTAGCACTGTTTTTAACGCACTAGGTACTTCGCGGGCAGGCCCCTGGCCAAGAAGAAGGCCTCGGCCTGCGCGTCGCCATTTCGTGCTTGTCTCAACATTTCAATTCGCAACGAATGTTTTTGACTGTCTTTGCGCACCAGCCCGTGCGGCTCATCGAGGGAATATAGAAAAACATCTTCCCCCAGAATTACATCGCCTAGTGTAGTCTCGAGCTCAATGTCTCTAGCCAAGTCTGCGTCATCTTCGTTGCCGGCCACTTGCGCAAAGAATTTGTTCTTGGCCACGAGGTACAAAAACAAATGTGCGAGAGGCTAATTTGTTGAATTCAGATTTCGACGTGGAAGCCTCGAGCAAACAATCCTCACCACCTCGCTGTACGTTTGAGTGCCATTGACGCTCTTGAAACGAGCCAACGCCGCAGGATCCGCGGGGCGCAAGATTTCCGCGACAGCCTGTCGAAGCGCTTCGATTGCTTCGTAATTGGCTTGCTGCCAGACTTCAGGCTCGATATCCTCTTCTGGTTCCTCTGTGTTGAGGTACTGGTCGCGTACCCCCTTGGCGTACGACGTTAAGGCCCGTGCCAACGTCTCGCCAAACACGCGGGCTTGCTCGTTCATCAGCCGAGACCAACGCGGGTCTCCCTTGCAGGTCGAGCCAGGCGGGTAGTCGTTGCTATCGCTCTCGCTAGTATTATCATCCTCTGCTGAGAACACTGGCACTGCGCCCAACAACAGCTTCCGGCGCTTGGCGGCCTTCTCTTCCTGCAAACTCGTGATGAGTTGCTGCTGCTTCAAGGCCACGTCCGCTAGCGCCAGCTGGGCAGTCTGCTCCTCGATAACCTTACCCTGGGCCTCGAGCAGCTTATCTTTCATCTCCACCATCGTGCCCAGCTGCGCGACCATGGTCTTGAGGGCTACGGTATTTGTCGAGTCGCCAAAGCCAGCCAAACCGGCGCGCATCAGATCGCGGACGTCGGAGGGCAGTTCTTGCCTTCTTACCGGCAGAGCTTTTTCGAGTGCTTCATCGCCGGCAGAAGCGCGTGTAGCTAGGTTGGCCATTTCTTGACGCAGCTTCTTGCATCTCGGGTGCTCGAGGTGACTCAAAATTGTCAGCAGGCCCTTGAAGGTCGTGCACTGTGCGGCCCGGCGCTCGCTCTCCTTGACCTCCTGTGCCGGTGCCACCTCACGGTCGTCGGCCCGTGCGGCCCGCCGTGGAAACGCGAAAAACTTCACGGGAAAATCGAACATATTCCCCCGGTGGCACTCCTGGCCACTATTATTCTGGGCACCGATTGGTCGCCCTAACTTTTCAAGCTTTAGTGCCACCTTGAGCCACTTTTTTCTGGCAGAATTTTCAGAACAGCCCGTAAAGACACAAATGGCATCGGAAATGCAAAAGAAACCGTCCTGACTGCGCCGGATGTTGGCAAAATCTGCTGGTTTCATGCCCATGAGCAATTGAGCTTCTTGCAAGTCATTAGTTGGGTCACCGGCTTCAAGCGGCTGGCTTCGTCATCAGGGGGCGCCGCCACGGTGGCCACGGCGGTAGGTGCAGCAGCGGAAACTAGTTCTGTCTGCATGTGGCGGTCTTGCCTTTTGTTTTTTTTTGTGCCACGCCTTTTTATGAGTTGGACTGGTTTTGTAGGTGATTCTTTTTTTTTTCTATGCGCATTCCCCTTTCAACTTCTCTCCCCCCCCCCCGGCCCGCGCTCAGACACTTTTCAGCTCCTTCCTCCCGGTCGGCCCCCCCCCCTTCATATATCCCCTGCAAACATGGGAGGGGGGGGGGCTATGAACAAAATTCCAAAAAATTTTGCTGCCAACTCGAGCTAGGCGGGGGGGAGGCGCGGCCAAAAAAAAGAGGGGGGGGGGGGGGAAAGGCAGTCAAATTTCGACGGGGGAAGAGCGGCCGGGCGGGGGGGACAGTCTCCCACTTCCTATCCTTTTTTTGCCTGGCCTCTTTTTAAGCTTTCTGAGCCGGCTGTCGTGCCCACCCTTTTTTTTGAGGGAAAAGGAGCAGCGCACGCACAAAAAAAACCAACCGAACGCCTTCAGCGGTATAGGGAGGGAGATCCGAAGTGCGGCGGCGGCGAAGACAATCGACCGAGCAGGGCGGGGCTCCTCTGCCGACGACAGCAGAGGAGCCCCGCTCTAGCTCTACAGCATCATCAGTCGGCCGCGGGCGTTTCAGGTTCTTATTTTCGACAACGCCGGCGCGGTCGAACCGCGCCTATCACAGGCACCAGCTGACGAAGCAGAAGCGGACGACGGGGAGATCGGGCTCGCGGACCTGGCTGCCTGGCGCACTGCAGAACTTTTGGCTCACGGAGGAACTTCTTTCGAGACAAACATCAGGTCTGTGGTGTCGATGTACGTGGAGTGGCTGTGCGCGGCGCGGGGCCTGCGAACAGACGACGCGATGCTGGCGTCTCAGCTGAGCCTGTGTTTTGTGGTCAGCCATTGGGGCTGGAGCGAGATACTGCCGCGCCTGTGCGAGGTGTTGGCGCAAGACACGGACGAGCCGCTGGTGCCCGTGGAGTGGACACAAATTCCGACCGGCTTGCAGTGGGAGCACGACGCGCGGCCGCGCAGGGCGCTGATCTCGCGGCTGGCCGAGTTCGTGGAGGCGAAGCTGGCGTGGGACAGCGGCCGCGTGAGCAACCAGGGCTGCGCGAGGGCGTTCGTGGAGCTGCTGCTGCGCTGGCACGTGCAGAACGAGGTTGTGAGACGCCACGGCCACGAGCACGGGACGCACTCGCACCAACGTTTGTTCGCTACTGTGTCCGCCAGGCTACCCGCCGAAGTAGCGAACGTCGCGCCCGAGGCGTGGGGCCCGGTGCTGAGCGCGGCGCTGCCTGCTACACTTGCGCCGCGCGAACACTGCTACGCGGCACCGGGCACGAAGGTGTCGTCAATAGCAGCCACCATTGACGAGGCGAAGCACGCGCGGACGCTGCGGCTGGACCCGCTGGTGCCGGTGCACTTGTTTTTTTACCTGGCGTGGCACGCGCTGCTGGACCACCATTTGGGCGCGGGGCGGGGGCTGCAGCTGAGGACCGCGATGCGGCCCGCGGCGGACCAGGAATTGCTGACGAGGATCTTCCTGCACCGCGTGCTGGCGGCGCTGCGCGGCGGGCGGTCGTTGCAGGTGTTCGCGGCCATCGACGCCGCCCTCAAGGAGTGGCAGCAGATCTGGGGCCAGCGGCCCGCCGCGCCTGTTGCCACGGGGGAGAAGGGCAGAAAGATTGCGAGGAACGAACAGAAAAAGTGAGACCACAGAGGTTAAAAAAACAAAAAGGTGGCGAGCGAGATGGGGGGGGGGGGGGGAGAAGGCACTTGGAAAAAAGAGAGAGAGAGAATAAACAAAAAAACTCTATCTAGATATTTCTTCTGACAGTTTATTTATTTTTTTTGGCGGGGAACGGCAGGTGCTGGTGCACCAGGAAAGAACACGAAAGGGGGGGGGGTCGCGCGAAGGAGGATGGAACTCTTGGCACTTCGTTGACACACAAGACAGGATCCGACATTAAAAAAAAGCAAGAAGGCTTCGGCCCTAAAAAAAAATAATTTTTTAAAAAAAGAGGGCCAGCATATTTAAGAGAGAAAACAGCGCAGAAAGTAATGGCGGAGGAAGACGGCGAGGAGTTGCTGGCGGGCGCGGAGCCCGGAGTAAACGATTTTAAGGGGCTGGCCGCGTTCGACCTGCGCGGCGACGAGTCGGACGAGTCGGGCGAGTCGGACGAGTCGGGCGAGTCGGGTGACGACAGCCACAGGCTAGAGGAGGCGGATGACGAGCTGCAGGCACAGCTGACCAGATTCAAGGAGTTCTTGGAGCTCAAGTGGAACCCCGAACGCACGGGGCCGATCCCGAGCAAGAGCACAATAGCAAACCACGTCAGGCACGTGCGCATGTTCGCGGAGTTTGCGCACGAGCACGGAACTGGCAGGCTGGAGGACGCGCTGGGCAAGCCCGCGTTGCTGTCGGAGTTTGCTGCTGCGCGGAAGCCCCGCGAGGGCAAAAAGATCATGTCGAGCACGGTAGGCTCGTACCTGGGCAGCCTGGTACAGCTGTCGGACTTCCTGCGACCGGTGCGGGGCGTACCAGCGTGGCAACAGTCGTCGAGGTGGCTGGCGAACCTGTCGCGGCAGGCGCAGCAGTACGCGCGGATCGAACGGGTGTACGGGGTCGGGCGGGAGGAGTCGGACTGGACGATGTGGGACCTGCAGCCCTTCCGCGTGGCGGCGCTGGCCGAGTACTTTGCGCACTACGACGAGGACGTGAAAATGATAGCGGTGACGCGCGCTAGCTTTCCACGGGTCAGGGAGGGCTGGCTGCGCGCGTTCCGGGCGGCGCTTCTGTGCCTGTTGCTGACGCCGCCGGTGCCGCGGCCGGGCATCCTGGTGAATTTGCACCTGAACAGCTCGCTGCTGCGCGAGGAGAAGGAGCCGCGGCGCTGGGTGATCAATCTGCAGGACGCGACGTCGCTGAGCGTGCAGAAGAACAAGACCCGCGCGATGTACGGCGGGCAGCTGCTGCCGCTCGGCAGGCAGCCCTGGCCAACGAACCAGTTGCCGGCCGGCGGTCCGCGGGGCTTCGTGCGCCAGCGCGACTGGAGTTCGGCGCTGGACTTTGTGCTGCTGGACCTGCGGGAGCGCGTGGTGTTCGCCGTGGTCGGCGGCACGAAGCACAGGCCGCTGTTCCCGCACAAAGCAAGCTACAAACGCCACAGCGCGTGGAGGGACAGCAAGAACAATTCGTCGCTGGCCGAGCGAGCCAGGCCCGGCTTTGTCCGCGACACGTACACACATTTGGGGGAAAAAATGTTGGTGAACAACCGCCGGCTGGCCCGCTGCGAACAAAAGGGCTGGGCTAACCTGCTGACGTTCAAGAGCAGCCGCAAGCCGGCGGAGACCATGGTGCGCGAGCTGGAACAAGTCGAGGTCTTTACCGCGCTGGGTGGCGGCCCGCCGCCCTGGGGAGCGGCGGGCTCGGGCGGAGCTTTTGGCCTGAAGTGCAATCTAAAGAAGTGTCAACTTGCCAAGACGAGTGTGACATACTTAGGGTACGAGATCTCCCATAATCGAGTCTCGATATCCAAAGAGAAGAGGGAAGAGATTATGAATCGACCGATACCAAAGAACCGCACTGAATTGCACTCATTCCTTGCGATGGCGCAATAAATATCACACGAATTTTCTTGTCGGGGAGGGCATGTCGGGGAGGAGACAAGGGAACGGAGGGGGGGAGGGGGCCGCGGGGAGGAGACAAGGGAACGGAGGGGGGGAGGGGAGGCCGCGGGGAGGAGACAAGGGAACGGAGGGGGGGGGGGGGCGGTAGGAAAGACGGGGGGAGGAAAGACGGGAACGGAGGGGGGCCAAATAGAAAAAAAACCGCCAGCCAAATAGGCGCCCAAAGAAAAAGAAGAGGGGGGGGGGGCCGCGCGGGAAAATGTCGGGGAAAATGTTGGGAAAAGGTGGGGAGGTGGCCGTTTCTCGGGCCACAACAAAAACCTCAAGACCGGGAGCCAAGCCCTCCATCCATTTCCCCCCCCTTAGAACGAGCATAGTTAACTGTCAGGCGCCATTCTCCTCCTGGCTTCGGCACTATTCTCGGTTGTGAGACTATTGGAGATGTTGATCTCTCAATAAAGTCCTCATTGAGCAGCTGTCTTGCTAGCTCCTCCGCTATCTTCGCCTCATGTATACTCAAATTCGCCCTTCGTGGTGCCGGTGACGGCTCCGCACCCGGTATTTTGTAAATAACCGCAGTGAAATCTTCAGGCTTGACACCACCTGCATGTGGAGGGTCAAAAATTTCCTTGTTCGCCTCTAATTTGGCTTTGAAAAGCTCCTTCTCCTTCTCCGTGCCTACTCCTTCTTCCAATATTTTCCGCGCCGCCTCTTGAAAATCTTCATCAGACATCTACTTATGTTGCTTGAAGGGTTCTCTGTCTCCTCCAAGCCTAAGTCCTCTTCCGAGACATCATCTAGGTTCGTCTTTTCATACGTGACCGTGTCCGGCTCACCATCTTTACCGAGCTCCACCAGCATGTCAATGAGTCTCGCGTATTGCAAAGAAGCTTTACGGGTGTAAATGCATGCTTGCGGTATCAATTTCAACTTGTCGAGGTCTCTGAGCTTCCGCTTGTATGCACTGCTCTGCTCACGAGTTCCCATACGACAAGCCACCACTAGCTGTTGCTTGCGAGAGGGTACCGGTATAGGATGATCAATAAGCCGGTCCCTTATTTCCTGCGCCCATATCGCCTTCTCATTATATGGCAGGATAATAGTATACGGCTTATTATTTTCGAATAAAGTCCGTAAGCATTTCTTCACTTCAGTTAGTGAACGCGGCCACGTCGGCTCGTCACTCCAGAAATCAGTAATAAAACTTTTAATAGTTTCTGGTGGAGTATCTGGGATTCGCCCCGTTCTCCTTGGTACAAACGCCTCCCTTTTTTCTTCTCCTACTTTCGCATGGAAACAGCATCCGTTAGTAATATGGACATCTGTTCCTACTCCTTCCGCGAATCTCGCCAACGACGGGCTTCTTTGTGCGACACATATAATCTCCTCCTTTCGCTTCTCGATTAAGTCATCAATAGACTTTTTGTCCCAATGGCATGTCGGAACTGTGACAGTGCACACTTGGGATTCCCAATTGTCGGTCCAGGACAGCTCATCCGGTCTTACGACATGGGGGTGAACGTACACCTCAAGTGCCTCATGTGCGATGGCCATCTTTTTGTGATCCGTCGCTAGACTCAGCTCATAAGCCTCATAAGAGTCAGTAGCGTTGAAGGGATCAATATCGTTCTTTTCTCCTCTTTTTACTCCATATATCACTCGCCGTGCGGCGCAATCAATCACAGCCCCCATCGTAGCCAATTGGTCATACGATAATATGGACCCGTGGTAACCGGGGACGACATAAAGGTCGATGCGGTATACTCGTGCGGATTTTAATTTAAAGGTCAGTGTGATGATTCCCGTGATGACCGTCCGGCTACCCACTCCCTTCAGAGTGCCAGTCGAATTTTTCATATTTCCGTCCACCCAGTCCCGGTCTCGATTAAAAAACTTTCGGCCGACAATGTTAATATTCGCCATCGTATCATTACCAACTTTTAATATTGTCTTCAATGTTTCACAATAAAGTTCCGTATAACACAGAGCATCGGGCCTGTGTATATTGACTACGAGAACAAGAACTTTACGTTCCAAATTTTGGAGTCTTGTCTCTAAGTTTTTCAACTCCTCCTTCTTCTCCTCCTGCTTCACCTCATTAACATTTTTATTATTCTGCGGTACTGGTGCGTTTACTATTTGAGCGACATTGTCTTGTGGTACTTGAGTACACACATTGTCTTTTTGCTCGCCACCCGCCGCGATCGTAAACATTGAGTCTGTTCGTGGTTGTTTGCTTGGCCGAGGCGATACATCTGCCATTGGCCTCCTCGCCTCCATCGCAAGTCTCGCCTTCCTATTGCATCAGTTATCATTGGTAACCGTGATGTATGAACGGGTATGAGACTACCTTGGGGCTGCAGTCTCTGTGTACCCACATCTTTGTATTCAGATTGAGGAAGCGTTGGCCCATTCTGCACAACAGCATTAGAAAGCACTGCGACTTTAGAGTTAAACTTCACAGTCTTCTCCTTCCTCTTTTCTCCCCCCTCCAGTCATTCCACCACCTCGAAACGATTACTTTGAGTAGTGTCCGGGTGGGATGACGTATCGGTCTCCGAGGCAGTGTTGTAGGCCTGAGCTCGACCGAAATTCGGGTTGGAGCTTGCCCATGAGCCTCCTCCTCCTCTGGGTGGGGGGGCTGGAGCTCGAACAGCTCTCCCTCCATAAGGGGTATATCCCCGACCTCCTCCTCTTCCTCTCTGAGGGGTTCCTTGCCACCTCGAGGCTCCTCTCCATGTTCCTCCTCCTCGTCCTCCTCCTGCTCCTCCTTCTCGTCCTCTTTGAGAGGCCTTTAAGTTCTTTTGTCTCTCCCTTTCCTCCTTCTTCTCCTTCATCCTCTTCATGTAGGTAATGATTGCCTCTCGTAACTCCTGATCATCACACATATTGGCGTACCAACCTTCGTTCGCGGCGGCAATCTGAAGCATGTTGAAAAGGCCCGGTTCCTTGCCTTCCGTCCTGCTCAGAAAATTTGCCCTTGCTGTTGGGTTCTGCCTATCATGATTGAAAGAGCAGTCTCTGTTCTCCATCTGTGCCTTACACTGCAAGCCCGCCAACCACCTCCAACATGCGGTCTTCAGGTCTGGCTCTCTCTGTCTCTTCCAACCGGCAACTCTGTTTGTGTACGTGGCTTGTGCGCCAACAGGTACACCGCCTGCCTGTGCCGTATGTGCCTCCGTGAGCGAGTCCATGTTTGAGCATGCACTCATCACTTCTTGAAACAGTGCTGACGGAGCAACGCTTTGAACCGTATTTTCGAACACGTGTGTCTCGAGGAAGTTCTTGGACTTCACTGAGCTAAACGTCGAGCATTGTTGTATGAGCTGAGTAAGCTTACTCGGGTTAACTGTGTGTAACGCCGAGAAGAAATAGAGGATGATCGACTTGCGGCCATAGAATAGCCCATAGGAGGAAACTACCTCCGTAAGGGTCGCCGCCAAGCCAACAGCACTCCTCAAACCCATCGCCACTGTCTCAAAGATTTCAAATCCTATGAGAGTACCAGTGCAGAGATGCTGGTATCCATGAGATTGAAAATATGAAATGAGTGTGGCCACCGCCAGTTCACACTGAGCGTCTAGGCCTTTTGCATTGTTTCTCTTAATCTCCTCCTTCTTTCTCAAAAACTTGTACTGTGTCAGATCAAATCCCTCCGAGACTAGGGATTGGTCAAAAAAAGTAACAAGGGCCTCGTATTCCTGCGTTTCGTTGCAAGGAAAAGCCTTCATGCAGGCATTGATCTCTTTGAGCTTGCTCAAAAGCGAAGCATCAGAGTCTTTGTCTGAGCTCGTCTTGGCATATAGCATGAGACTTGCCACTCCTCCTTTCTTCCCCTTGAAGGCATTTATGATATTTTGTCTGTCCTTCTTCTCCGTGTTTGTGACCACCACCGTAGTTGAGCCCGGGGGTGCAGGGGCTGGTGGGGCAGGAGCTGGTGGGGTCAAATATGTCGGAGGGTGTGCCTTTGCACCACTCACTTTTGCTTTCATTCTCTCCAGTCTCATCGTCTTCTCGAACTCCTCATTCTCTTTCGCCTTCTTCTTCTCAGATATCACCAGCTTTTGAGCCTGAGTGATAAAGGCCACCAATTCAGAAGCAGATCTGAGAAAATTATATTTCTCCACATATTGGTCAACACCTGCTTTATTGGCGACCGGTGGTGCGTTACTAAGTGATTTAAGGACAGAGTGATCCTTGGTAGGAATCCATCTCTTCCATGCCTCCTTATGCAGTAACGCACCCATCAACAGTCTGATCTTGGTCAGAACTCTGTCGGTCTTCTCTAACTCATCAATCACAGGATGAGTTTCTCCTGCTGCCTTAATGCTTTTTTCCATCTCTGCCTTCCCCTCCTCCAAGGCCTTCATTTCCATCGTAAAAAAATGAAATATACCACTCGAGTTTTTCGAACCCAGATTGGTCTTCATTTTTGTTACATCGACTGCCTCCTGACCAGTCGCGAGGAATCTGGCCGTTGCTCTTGGGTTTGTGTACTGGAGGTAACCCTCACATCGTGGGCCGTATGAACGTTCCTAAATCAGCGTTTGAGTGTACACCCCAAAGATAGCATCGAGTAATTCAAGGTGGGTGTCTGTGTCCCCAAACTTGATATGCTGTATCTTCTTTCTCTTTTCTTGATCAGAGACCAGTTTGCCGAGGAGCTGTGCTGTGTTTGATAATAGGATATAGACGTCCTTTTTAGCACGAATTTTCTCTCTTCTTTGATCCTGAGGGATCCACACATAGGTATCCTTCTCTCCCCCCATCTTGTTATCAAACTCTTCTTTAGTGAGGTCATAGTGGTCTTGCACCCACTGTTGTTCCTCCACTGTGATCTCCTCTCCATCACTATGAATCAAGTCGATCATTTTTTGTCCTCCTCCTCCCGTGTAGGCAGGTGGTAAGGGATTACAATATGCTCCTCCTCCTCCCGTCTCTTCTTGTTCAAATCCTCCTTCATCTTCGTCTCCTCCATATCTTCCTTCATCATCCCAGCCCTCTTCTACTCCTCCTCCTACTCCTTCATCTCCTCCTCCTCCTCCTCCTTCATTCAGTCCTCTTCCTCCTCCTCCTCCTGCTTCTTCTTCTTCTCTTCTTTGTTCTGCCTCCGAGAATTTGCTCACTTCGGCGGTCTCTGTCGACATGATGTCGTAGTAGTAATTAACAGGAGGAGAGTGTCAGCTCCTATGTTTGGTTTTTGTTCGTTTGTGTTCTGTTCCTCCTTCAGTCGATTGACTAGTGAAGAGAGAAACTAATAGAGAGGGTAGAGTAAGATTCCCTGTCCTCTATGAAACACTGTTTGTATGTTTGTTTTTGTTTGAGAAAAATAGTCTTTGAGACTTTCTCCGATTTCTTGTTTTCCTTACTCAGATTACTTTCTCCTCCTTCTTTTCTATATTGTATCTAGTATGAGGCACTTGGATCTACACACAGATAGTAATAGAGAAGCTAGAAAAGCTCTCCTTGAGAAGTCGACAGTCGGTCGGATAGGTTCTCGGACCTACCTTTAGAAAACGATCAGAGAGTTGCAAAAATACTCTGACGTATGTGTGAGATAATGCAGATAAATGCACAAACTAGAAGGGTAGAGTGTTGTGCTCCTCCCTATGCTTGTTTGTGTTTTGTGTGTGTTCCTTCACTCTTCTGTCCACCTTCTTCTTGGTCTCTGTGTGAGAACAGCAAGAACGACAGAGAGTTTGTATCTGATGTCTCCTTGTGAGCACACAGATATGGATTGGGCTAGAGGGTACGAGACACCTGCTTGAGACCAATCAAATTATTTGTTTTGTGAAAGAGTTATGAGGGAGCTGTGTTGGAGTATTTGTTTTCGTCTGACGTCCCCGTGTGAGACAGGTCAGTGAAAATTCACTCTGTTGCCTGTGTAGCAAAGCAGAAAGAAATCACCCTAGTGATGTGGACTCCAAATGTAATGCCCCCAACGATAGCTCATAAAAAGTCGGTAATACAACCAAACACAGCCCTCAAAAGATGAGAATGATGTCTCGTTATATTAGCTCAGTGAAGCCAAAAAGGAAAACGGCAACAGACCAGGAATAAAATGGCATCAGGTCCAATCCGGACAAATAATACTGAAAAACAAGCTGGTGCACCTGTCACCAGGAAAAGGTACTTTTTACCGGCTATCCGGGGGGTGATGCCTACAGCTGGCTGCCAGTAATGCATACAAACATTCGTACATAAATACATACATACATACATACATACATACATACATACATGCATGCATGCATACTACGCATCATAGTACATAGATACATAGATACAGTGACTAGTGACCGTGGCATACATACATGCTGTTACAGTGACTCCGAGTCGCCATGATGTTTCAAGTAATAACAAATAATTGAATATCTAAACTAACGGTTTAATATTAACAACTAGGGAACACCTATAAGTATGGACTCCGTAATTATTAGGAAAACTTGAAGTAATCGCAACTTCGGACAGACCCGCCGGAACTTACGTGACATGAGTAATGGCCGGCAATCATATACCGGTGGGCCGGCCATAATATCATCTTAATACATGGTTTTATTATTATTATTGTTATTACTATGATTATTATTATTTAGTATTATTATTATTATTACTATTATTATTATGCCAGTCGAGTCTTTGGAGCGGAGCCGCGTCACCGAACGGTCCCGTGCTACCAATGGAGGCACATGTCCGACAGAATCAAAGGCCAATTGACTGATAAGTCTATTATTATTATTATTATTATTATTATTATTATTATTATTATTAGGGAGTACATAGGCCATCGGTCCTTTCCATGGGCTGATTGGTATAAAGCTCCTAAAGTAATGTTCTATGCCGTCACTTCCTTTATTCCACCGATTGGTGTGGAGACTTTCCTTATGGAATGGAGGACTGGATGCACATGGCCTTTTGGCTCAGCAATTGGCAGGAGATACACTATTATTATTATTATTATTATTATTATTATTATTATTATTATTATTATTATTATTATTTAGGGAGTACATAGGCCTTCGGTCCCTTTCCATGGGCTGATTGGTATAAAGCTCCTAGAGTAATGTTCTATGCCGTCACTTCCTTTATTCCACCGATTGGTGTGGAGACTTTCCTTATGGAATGGAGGACTGGATGCACATGGCCTTTTGGCTCAGCAATTGGCAGGAGATACATTATTATTATTATTATTATTATTATTATTATTATTATTATTATTATTATTATTATTATTAATATTATTATTTGGACACCGTGATAGCCCAGTGGTCAAGTTCTACCATCTGGGCCCTGTCGCCAGTTTGATTCCCGTCGGTGCCACCAGTATTTTCATTGAACATACCGGTCCGTCTGAAAGTGTTGGAACTGCCCGTGCGGGGGTGTCATTAGAGCCTATCGTCAATTCTTCGTACTCCCCTCACGGGTGAGACGATGGAGGCGCATGTGCAGATTTGCATCAGCCATCGACAGAGAAGCACTATTATTATTATTATTATTATTATTATTATTATTATTATTATTATTATTATTATTATTATTATTCCGGCCCGTCTGGAAGTGTTGGAACTGCCCTTGCGGGGGTGTCATTAGAGCTTATCGTCAATTCTTCGTACTCCCCTCACGGGTGAGACGATGGAGGCGCATGTGCAGAAATGCATCAGCCATTGACAGAGAAGCACTATTATTATTATTATTATTATTATTATTATTATTATTATTATCTCCTTTCTTCCTTCTTTGGTTTCTTCAGCTTTCTGCTCTTTGTCACCTTATTTTTTTTGCTTCTTCCATCTCCTCTCATATAATTAATAACACTTTTTACCGTTTGTTTCTTTTTCTTCTGCTGTTTTGAGATTTGTCTCTCTTTTTCTTGAAGTTATTAATACCACTACTTTTGTACAGTTGACTTTTATTAATAGGTTTTCTTTTCATTTTTCAGTTCCTCGTTTTCCTTTTTTCTTTCTTCCTCTTTGGTGTTTTTTTTCAAGTTTCAAGTAACTCAAAATTTTTTCAACTTTTCTGATTACTAATTTCAACGGAAATACCGTCGAAAAGAAAAAAAATTATGTTATTTTTATTTACTTCAATGTCGCCAGTAATAGGTACCAGATACCTCAGGCGATTTGAGGGTGGTTTGGAATATTCCCTCCGCCAAGTGTTCTTTATTCTGACTTGCATTAATAAAAACCGTTCCAACATGGAAAAAAATCCACAGCCCCCTTTCACAAGTATACATCTCTGCGCATGATGTACTCTCGACTCCGCTGTTCCGCGAAAGGAAGCAAGGAAGGCAGATCTTGCGGCGGCGGCGGCTGCACACAAACACACAGAGATAGTACTAGACTGATTGACAGATCGAGAGACATGGTTTTTTCTGGCGGAAACTAGGCAAGAAGCTACCTGTGCATTGTCCATCGGGTTGATCCAAGCCCGCACGAGTGACCAACAGTTGCGCGCGGCGGTCCACGAGTACATACAGTATGCAGAGATGCGCGCCTCCACGATCCCTTCAATGTTCCCGTCCTGAGGCGCCGGAGTGTAGATCTGCTTATTCTTTTTGTAGTGTGAACGCACGATGTTCCATGCTGCGATGACTTTTGCTGTCTCCTCGTGCGTGTCCGAACCGCTTTTGTCCGGATGCGCCTGCAGGATGCGCCTGAAGTATTTTTGTTTCGCAGTTTGCGCATCGTCATTCTTCAAATCCACGCCGAGCTCTCGGGCCGCGGCAGCCAACGCTTCACCTGCCGCTTCTTGCAGTTGTTCCTCCTTCGCGCGGCTCCATCCTTGTCGCCATACCCATCGCCCTCCCTTATCTACAAAGTACGACGTCATAAGGGCCGCAATCACACCGAAGAGAGGTGCACAGATGGGCGACAATGGTCCGCAGAAAGAACCTAAAGTCTAATATACAAGAAACATATCTGTCAAGTCACAGCGTGGAATGGATATGATTTTTAACAACAAGGCAGAGGTCTCATTTTGTGTCTTAGATGTAACAAAAAATCTAAGTATTTCTCAGGTCGCGATCACATTGGCTCTCCTCCCCTTCCTGTCTTTGTATGTCCCTGTGTTTGTGACACTACTTGTGGTACCATTCCGATATTCCAACCAAGCAGAGATCCTGCGGCACCACCACCAACACCAACGACGTGTTCCCCCAAGTTGATACACAACTGCTGCGTGGAGATTTGCCGGGTAGACTATCGGTAGAGGTCCACCCCGCCGAAGATAGCTAGGCATAGCATCGAACTTGCGATGTCCACCGACGTGAATCTTGCCACAGAATTTGTGAGGCTGGACAAAGACCTCAGATTCGCGGCGATGTCGTGCAAAAAGCTCACCCCGGTCCCTACACAGACACGGAAGCCCAAAGCAAGCCCATCCTTTCCCTCGAAAGTGATACGCAGCATGGCGCGTCTGAGTTCTTCGCAGTGGTCCGTTCCCCAGGCTTTGAGAATCTTCATTAGGCTTGTTGACTTCAGCAAGTGCGCGTGGGCGACTGCGCGGTCGGCGGGTTTAAACTCGGTGAGCCTGCGCTCAAATCCCAGAACCGTAATGACGCCTTCTGCGACCTCCCTTGTCAAGTGTTCCACTCTGTCTGTGATCGCGTTGCGCGTGACCTCATTCACGACCTCGTCTACGACGACGAAAGAAGCATTCTGCGCATCGTTGACGCGCACCGCCAGCGTCGACATCGCGTCATTCACTAGGACATCCTCTACTTGAAGGTGGCGCATGGGTTTCATCCCTGTGATCTCCGCCCGACATTTTGGGCACTGGGGTTTCCTGTTGTTGTCTTCGCGTGCTCTTTTGAAAATATATGCAGCGCACATCGAGCAGAGAATCCTGTGAGAGCAGCTGACAAACTTGATTTCCGCAAGGCTGGCCAAGCAGACTGTACATTCGTCGGCCGAACCTGCGACAAACCGCACGTAGAAGAGCCCCATGAACAGCAACGAAGCAAGCACCAAAAATTATGTATATACATATGCATAGTCAAAAGGTATGCATATACATATGCATATTTATACATGATTGTCAAAGGTTTAAACCTATGAGCTTTTACATTATAAATATAATATATCATACTAGTTGGCAACCTCGCACATCCTCAGAGGAACATATCAAGTTGTCAGCTGACGATCGACGTTTCCGCTCTGCCTTGTTGTATCATGTTGCTGTTCTAGTTGTTACATTGTTGTTGTTGTTGTTGTTCTTGTTGTTGTTGCTTCTGTCGTAGTCATTGTTGTCGTTGTTGTTCTTATTGTTGTTGTTTCTTGTTCCGACGTGGATAAGATCGGAGATCTGGTGCTGAATGTATTCACTGCCTCTTGTTGAGCCACGGGCCACGACGAATTTCGAGCAGCGCTCGTCTGGTTCTGTGGTTACACTTGGCAGCCTATAAAACGAGATGCATGTGCGTGTGCGTGTGTGTACGTGTATAAGTTCAAAGTGGTCGGCGCCTGGCCCAGCACAAAGGGGGGTTCTCTTCTCCTCTCTTCTCTTATTCTTTTCTCTCAGTCACTTCTCTTCTCTTCCTTTAACACACACATACACACACACACTCACACACACACAAAGACTCATCATCCAGAACAAAGCAAAGACTGTGAAGAAAAGATATGGGTCCCTATGGTCCACTTGAGTCAGTACAACAACCGACCGACCGACCGACCGATGGAACTCGAGCGAGCAACCAACCATCGAGACAGATAACACAGGAACAAGGACGGTTAGTGGCCTCCTTGTAGAAATTCTAATGAATAAATCCAGCATGATTAAAAACGAAAAGGTAGACCTGCGCATGCGAGTGTTTTTTTTACTTTGGTGCTTTGGTCTTTTTGACAAAGAGACAGACAGACAGACAGGACAGATTAAATCACACAACACAAGCCAGAAATAGGCGACTTGCTGTGCACACGACACACAAGACACACAAACCAGATCCGCACGAGCACCCAACAAAACTTATGAAGCATCCCTAGATAGATAGATAGATAGATCGACAACGAAAACTTACAAGAGTCTTGCAAGAACGAAGCCACGCACAACAAGAAGCAAGACGACCTGCGTGATGGCAGGAAATCCTTGTTCAGGAAGGAAGGAAGGAAGGAAGGAAGGAAACGAAGGAGGAAGGAGGAAGTAGGAAGGAGGAAGGAAGGAGGAAGGAGGAAGGAGGAAGCAAGACGCAGGAAGCAGGAGGGCACAATGCACGGTGGCAGCAGCAAGAACGAACATTTTGTGTAACACTCGTTGACAAAGCAATCTCTGTATGCATCATATATACAGTCCCTCCAGACGGGGGATTCTTTTGTATCTTGACGTATTTTCTGTGATTTGTTTTACTTGTGTTATTAGGAGATCTATTAGGTGTATTGATTGGAGGTGACACGTTAAGAAAGATGCTAAAAAAAAGGTGTTCTAAAATCACAGAGGAGGAAGCAGGAAGCAGGAAGCAGGAAGCAAGAAGCAAGCGAAGCAGAAACAGGAAGCAGGAAGCAGCAAGCAGGAAGCAGGAAGCAGGCGCAAAGCAGCAGCAAGAACGAAAATTTTGTGTAACACACGTTGACAAAGTAATGTATGCATCATATATATAGAAACATACAACCCCTTCGGACTGGGGATTCTTTTGTATCTTGACGCATGTTCTTTAATGTGTTTTTGTGGTGTACAAGGTGTGTTGATTGGGGAGCGGAAACGCTAAAGCAAGTTTACATACACACAAGCCCGGCCGGGGCGGGCAAGAAATAGAGCGAAACTTCCCGTTATACCCGGATTAAGTGCCAAAATGTCCACCACTTGACAACATTGAGGAAAGCCGGCTCGGCCTGGCTTGTGTTTTTTTTTACTTCGACCACCTAATACTTTAGGCCCGTTCTACATGGGTTCTATTTCGGGCTAAATTAGCCCAAAATGGGCTAATCGAGCCGTTACGCACCAGATAGTGGTGCCGGCCCGGGGGCTAATCGTCTTCGACCTGGTGCTGCCAGAAGGAAGGGTGGAGACGTGATTTACCCTCCCTTTCTACTGCCACATCAAACCTAACAAGCTCTCTGCCTCTGTACCTTTGCTCACAATGCAATGTACAAGTCTTGGGGACACTATACATAAAAAAAGAAAAATGCGTTTGCATTGCATCGCTTCGTATTGCTGCTACAAAAGACACCCCATCTAAACTCCTTTGTTTTTCTTGTTGCTAGCACTTCGAAGGATAGAAATGCTAGCCTGAGCCTGTAATGATCTACAAACATCATATACCATCAGATGTTTCTATTCTGCTGTTCTCTTCCACTGAGCACATACAACTGTGGGATGGCGATGACTTGGGTGAACTCCTACTCCTCACGTCCTTGGCGAAGGTGTTTACATTGCTCCTTTTGCTTCTTCTTTCTTTCCTTCTTTCTTAATTCTTCACTGTTTCTTATTTATGCTTTTTTCTTTCTTTCTTCTTTTTCTTCTTTCTTCTTTGTTGTCTCATTTTGTTATTTTTTCTTTCCTCTCGCTTCTTTCTCTTTAATTGTATGTACATATGTATGTATGTATGTATGTATGTATGTATGCATGCATGCATGTATGTATGCATGTATGTATGTATGTATGTATGTATGTATTAATATGTGTGTATGTATGTATGTATGTATGTGTGTATCTATGTGTGTGTGTCTATGTATGTATGTATGTATGTATGTATGTGTATCTATGCATGTGTATGTATGTGTATGTATGTGTATGTATGTATGTATGTATGTATAATATATGTATGTATGTATGTATGCATGCATGCATGTATGCATGCATGTATGCATATATGTATGTATGTATGTATGTATGCATGCATGCAGGCATCCATGCATGTATGCATGTATGTATGTATGTATGTATGTATGTTTGTATGTATGTATGTATGCATGTATGTATGCATGTATGTATGTATGCATGTATGTATGTATGTATGCATGTATGTATGTATGTATGTAATATATGTATGTATGTATGTATGTATGTATGTATGTGTATTTATGTATGTGTATTTATGTATGTGTATTTATGTACGTATGTATGTATGTATGTATGTATGCATGTATGCATGCATGTATGTATGCATGTATGTATGTATGTATGTACGCATGTATGTCTTGTGTGTGTGTATGTATGTATATATGTATGCATGTATGTGTGTATGTATGTATGCATGTATGTATGTATGTATGTATATTATAACAACTATTTCGACAAAAGTTACATGTACATTTGGAACCAAATTTCCTACAGCGTACTAGTAGAGAGGAAACGGAAGAACAAAGGAAATGATGCGAAATCAATTTAATTATATTTATTAATTAATTTAAATGATATTTGAATGAAATGATTAAATATTTTCAAAAAAAAGTTCAACTTTATCATCACATAGTATTTCATAAAAAATCAACTTAAAGTCACATAGACAACGCTATGACAAACTACCGGAAACGACAGGAAACCCGTGATTTAGCTTCCATTTGCTGCTGCAAACGATTCTAAAACAAATTTATCAACAATTTATTGAATAATCATTAAACTTAAACTTGTGACTTGAATTTGTTTTCGAAAAGTTTCACAAAAAATCCAACTTGAAGTCACATAGACAACGCTATGAAAAGATTTCGGGTCCGGCAGAGCCGACGTGTGATAGATTTAGATAGAGAGGTGTTTGGGCCCGCAGGGCATGTGTACCTGAAGCAGTAGGGGGGGGCACCTACGCCAACCACCGCGCTGCCGACCCCGCCTCGCCGCGCTGTCGCGCTGCGAGGCGGGGTCGGCAGCGCGGGGTTGGCGTAGGGAGCCCCTTTGCAGTTTACAACACTTAATTTTAAACTAACACTACAGTCTTTAATAATAATGACTTTCACTAGTACTGTAAATAAACAGAAAGTATGATGTATTTCATTATTTCATTATTCGGAACCTAGCAGCGGAAGCACGTGGTACAACTCTTTGAAATCCTGTCCGATGTTAAGTTGGTGTCCACGATAATAGTTGTGTCCGTTCCCAACTGTGAATACTGATGCAATCGGAAGCACTAGACAGATAAGCATTTCCTCAACCATGCGCAGCCCAGATAGTTCTGGTGGCCTGCCACCCTGACACACGTATTAGACATGTAGAAAAGATTGCTGTAACAGCTGTCATCTACCTTGTCGGCCCTCCAAACGATCATGCTGTTGCTTGCAGTGAAAGGATTGCCGACACTAGAGGGTCGATTCAAAGGAACACATCGCCTGCACACTGTCCGCCATTTTCCGCTGTCGCTATACCTGTCTTTCTGGAATTTGATCTCACAGCAGGAAGAGCAGAAAAACACAGAACTCAAATTGTTCTTAACGTACAGCTCATGCTCCACTAAAGAGGAACCAACTTCTGGATCCAGAACCCACCTACACAGAGCAAATGGAAATGTTTGTGTAATAGGTAGAAGTCCAGCAGCTATGTGTACGTTTCTACATGTCTGTATTCTTCTTCCGTAATATTATACCTTTCTGTAAGCACATGGTTCCGCGTTTCTGCTGACACAGCACTTAAGAAATGATGCGTTGATTTATTTTCCTTGTCAGGATTTCTGTTGGACTCTGAATCGTCTGAATCGCATGTTTGCTCCGTGCAGGATGCTTCCTGTTTCTTGCGCTTGGAACGTAACCGCTTCATTCTCTCCTTGGAACTATCCATATCTTGCATCTGTTCATCTTCAGTCTGATATTGTCTCTTTTTATTCATCCTTGCTCGCGCCTCTGCACGCTCTTCTTCCCTGCTCTCGGCCGTTTGTCCTTCACGTGCTGCCTGCATCCCTGCTCGCGCCTTTGCACGCTCTTCTTCCCTTCTCTCGACCGTTTGTCCTTCACGTGCTGCCTGCATCCTTGCTCGCGCCTCTGCACGCTCTTCTTCCCTGCTCTCGGCCGTTTGTTCTTCACGTGCTGCCTGCATCCTTGCTCGCGCCTCTTCATGCTCTTCTTCCGTTCTCTCGGCCGTTTGTCCTTCACGTGCTGCCTGAATCCCTGCTCGCGCCTTTGCACGCTCTTCTTCAGTGCTCTGTGCCGTTTGTCTTTGACGCTTTGCTTGCATCCCTGCTCTTGCTTTTGCACGCTCCTCCTCTTTCGCCTCTTCAGACTGTCTTTGTCGCCACCTCGCAATATTTTGCGCGTTACGTCTTTTTTTACTCTCCCGTCGCTTAGCCTCTAATTCCTGCATGATCTCTTGTAATGGATGTCTATTCTCTGCGATCTCTCTTTCTCCCGAATTTGCCTGCCTGTCTTCTGCTAATAACACCAAATAATTCATTGTTAGTCAAATAGGTTGGATACTCAGTATCATGTATGTGTGTAGATGTCTAAAAAGTATGTGCAGAAGAGATTCTGGGAGAAAGGACCTGATTGTTTGTTCTTCTTCTCGTCCCGCATATCTACAAGCGTCTGATTAGCGTCGTCAACCACCCGCTGCGCTTCTTCAGAATTTCCTTGACTGCCATCTCTTTCTCCTGCAAAAAACATCAGTACATATCGTTAGGTAAGGTACCTAATGTGGATGTATTGTTTAAGAATACAGAGTTCTTAGAAAGTATTAAAGAAAGAATTACCAGATTGTGTTCATTCTTCTTCTTATCGTTATCCCACAAATCTACCAGCGTTCGCATTTTCTTGTCAGCCATACGCTGTGCTTCTTCCTGCCTCGCCCGCACCTGCTTTCTCTTGTATTTGCGCTTCTTTATTTTGCACTTTTGCTGCTTATTCTCCGACTTATGTTGCTTCTTGTTTCTGATTTCGGTTGCTTCTTGTCTTTCAACTTCTTTGATGATCGTCTGGTTTTGCTTTTTGTTTTGCTGGCTGTTTTCTTTTTTCGTTTCTTTTCTTTTGGACTCGGTTCAGCGCTCCCCTCTGTGGTTTTCTTTCGCTTGCAAAGAACCTTGTCATGCAAACTTCCTAAGCGCAGTTTGGAATCAGCAATAGTGCTTGCACTGCCAGCCGGGCTGAGACGTGTTTACAAGCCATCGTTTAGGCTAGTGTACGCGGACCTGACGCTGGACAAACGCACGGCTCTGCAATTATTGCTTGAGGTCCAGGAACGCTGGACAAACGAACGTGCGCGCGTTGCTGGCGCGCCTGGGCTACGAGCGCAAAGACTCGCTGGACCTGGTGGATCTATCGGGCGACTGGGCCCCGGCGCGCACAGGCGCGCCGGTGCTGACGGTGTTCTGGAGGTTCCTGCAGGGTCCGCACGACACGCTGCTGCGGCGGAGCACGGCCAAGAAATGGATAGCCGCGGCGGAGGAGTCGGCGGCCTCGGAGCCCAGGCACGTAATCATCATCCATCGCAAGCGGCGCGCGCCAGTGGCGGAGCTGATGGCCGAGCGAGAAGTTGCGCTCGGGTGGCGCATAGAATTTTGGGACGAGGACTCGCTGTTGTTCACGCCGGGGGTCCGCAGGCTGTACCACCACGAGCACCGCGTGCTCGGCGCGGCCGAGTTAAAGAAGTTGGAAGCGGTGTTCCAGCTGGATGCCGGGCGGCTGCCCGTGCTGTTTAGTTCGGACCCCGCGGCCAAGTGGTGCGGCGCGCGCTCGGGGGACGTCGTAGCAGTGGAATCGACGTTTATGGACGGCAAGCAGCAGCAGTACAGGCGCTGTGTGTATTTGGCGGAGGAACGCTTCCGCAAGGAGTCGATAGTGGCCAAGAAGGCCGATGTCAGGGACAGGCACAACCGTTTCTTGTAAGAGATCTGGGAAGGCGAGGGGAAATGGAGGGGGCGTAAGAAAGAGGGGAAGAAAAAAGGTTCTATTTATTTTTTTTCGTCGGTGTAAGTGAAAGCCAAGCCCAACGCGTCGTCCGGTGCTCTCGACTTTGGGCAAGCAAAAAATAAAGTAAAAACTTTTTTATTTTGACTTTTTGATTTAAAAAAAAAAGAGAAAGGCCTAGGAAAAAAATATATATATCTCGTGTGTGCCAAATCGGGGCGCGAATTGTACGAGACTTTTTTTTCCGATGTTTTTGCTCTCGCTGTGTTCTCTCTCGCTGTTTCTCTCACTTGTTTCTAGTCGTGCGGTTGCGGGCCCAACAAGGGGCCCAAGAACGTGGAGCCCTGCACGCCCGTTCCGGCGTACTCGGCGCCCGCGCCCTTGAGCTGCATGAAGGAGTGTGGGTCCGCGCGGGGGCCGAGCGCGGTCCGGCCGACCGCGGCGTCGTGCAGCCTGCCGTGTATGCGGCTGTAGGTCAGCTGCGCGCCACGGCAGCAAATGGACTGCTCGATCTCTAGCGGCTTGAAGACACCCTCTTCGCTAAACATTAGCGGCTGCGCGTTGGTGAGGTCCGACACCTTGTACTTGAGCGCCGCCAGCACCAGCTCGCACATCGGGGCGGACGGGTCGGGGTCGACCCGCTCGCCGACAAGCTCCGTGGCGATTTTGCCCGTCATGCTAGCTAGCATGGTTTTGTATAATTCCTTTCTCTTGCGTATCATCTCGCCTGGGATCCGAAAAAAACCATGAGAAGAACAAAACTCTCAAGTTCATTCTGCTTGTACCACACTGCATCGTCCGGAAACTTTCCCTCGCCTTTGTATTTCGCTGCAAACTTCTGTTGCATGTTGAATACATACTGCTCGTTCAGCTTCTGGAATGTCTCCTGCTGTTGAACAGGCACGAACCCTCTTGGCCCTTCCCCTCGCATGTCGCCATCGCTACTAGGTTCATCAGCTTGATCGCCACACTGAGAACGAACTTCTATATCCTCCAAGTGCTACGTACCAAAAAAACCAGTCATGATAAATCGACTAATAATACGTAACAACAAACTGTGAGTCAAACCTGTATCCATTGCAGTCCTTCCTCCTCCAGCAGCTTATTGTCTTCTTCTTCAAGCTGGTTGTCAACCAAACAATGATTAAAATCATCTTTGCCTTCTAACTCCTGTTCTTCCTCCACAAAGTCACCGATGCTTCCTGCCTCACCGTCTGAACCTTCGTCACCAGGTGAATCTTCACCCGAACCACCAGACGCTTCGTCCGCAATGAATTGCGAGCGCGACATATTTACTTTATCGAAATGATACTGTTTCACCTATATAAAATACAACGATATTACAACCGCAACAACTAAATAAACAGTTACTCACACCTTAATAAATTATCAAACACATTCTGACAAGATGATGGTTAATCAGTATGGAACACAATAATGATCAGTCCTAACTTCACTAACCACCGTCGTCTCATGCCAATCAAAGCTTATACATCGGAAAAGACATTGTCACAGACTTTGATCCAGTTTGATTAGTACAGTACAACAAAACCAGTCTGAATACAATCGGTCTTGCTGTACATACTAATTGAGTTATCGGTAACTCGACAGTTACATAAATTTTTTGATTCTGCTTCACTTAGAGTGCTGTCAGATATCCGCTTACGTAGAGGGTTGTAAATGAAGGAGAATCAAATAATCTTTTTGTATATGTTCTTGCACACACTACTTGTTCCGCTGCTGGATCACTCGATTGAAGACGTCACAAGGTTCCATTCTTAACGCGACACTGCATCTGTGTGGGTTCCAATTGTGAACTAGCTCCTCTACAAGAGCGCAAACACAGTTACAAACCTAAAAACGAGCCTGGATTGAAGACGTCACAGTACAGTACAGTACAATACAGCAATGCCGATGTCAATACCATCGGCCTTGCCGCACTATGCTGCTTCAGCAAACTGTAAGGTTATTCTGCAAACTTCCTCCATCTCGAAATGTTTAGCAGATACAACATCCATATAGTAGTTTGCTTCAACATATCGTACTTTACAAAGAACGATATATCCAAGCAAGTGCAGCATCTTTCCAATCGGCGTCAAGGTCACCTACAAAGGCAGAAAATTGTTCTTGCACACCCTACTTGTTCCACTGCTGGATCACTGGCTTGAAGACGTCACAAGGTTCCATTCTTAACGCGACACTGCAATCTATCAGTACAGTACAGCAAGGCCGATGTCAATACTTATTACTATCGGCCTTGCCTCACTATGCTGGTTCAGCAAACTGTAAGAAATTGTGCAAACTTGCTGCATCTCAAAATGTTTAACACATACGACATCCATATCGCGTTTGTCATCAACACGTCCTACTTTAGCAAGAAGGACGTGTCCATGAAAGCGCAGCATCCTTCCAATTGACGTCACGATCACCTACAAAGGTAGAAATTAGAAACTGGCGCTGACAATTGTAAGACAAACGAAAAAATAGCCTTGCTGCATTATGCTGATTTAGCAAACGGTTACTTATTGCGCAATCAATCAGTACAGTACGGCAAGGTCGATGTTAATACCATCGGCCTTGCCTCGCTATGCTGATTCAGCAAACTGAATTCATTGAGCAAACTTGCTGCATCGTGAAATATTTAGCACACACAACATTAAAATAATAATAATAATAATAATAATAATAATAATAATAATAATAATAATAATAATAATAATAATAATAATAATAATAATAATAATAATAATAATAATAGTGCTTCTCTGTCAATGGCTGATGCATTTCTGCACATGCGCCTCCATCGTCTCACCCATGAGGGGAGTACGAAGAATTGACGATAAGCTCTAATGACACCCCCGCAAAGGCAGTTCCAACACTTCCAGACGGACCGTATGTTCAATGAAAATACTGGTCCAGACGGACCGGTATGTTCAATGAAAATACTGGTGGCACCGACGGGAATCGAACTGGCGACAGGGCCCAGATGGTAGAACTTGACCGCTGGGCTATCACGGTGTCCAAATAATAATAATAATAATAATAATAGTGCTTCTCTGTCAATGGCTGATGCATTTCTGCACATGCGCCTCCATCGTCTCACCCGTGAGGGGAGTACGAAGAATTGACGATAAGCTCTAATGACACCCCCGCAAGGGCAGTTCCAACACTTCCAGACGGGCCGGTATGTTCAATGAAAATACTGGTCCAGACGGATCGGTATGTTCAATGAAAATACTGGTGGCACCGACGGGAATCGAACTGGCGACAGGGCCCAGATGGTAGAACTTGACCACTGGGCTATCACGGTGTCCATAATAATAATAATAATAATAATAATAATAATAATAAATGACTCATAGCTTGCTAGTGTCTCAGAGTCCAAAAACTCTGCACCCATCTGGTATGTTCAAACGAGTTACCACCTCCACCTCTGTTTGCTGATGACATATACCAACCCAAGGTTGTAAAGCTGTCAGTGGTATGTCTTCATCCAGGACAGTTGGAATCACTAGCTTTTCCCATGCCTGCCTCCTCTGTTGCTCATTGTTTGCATCGCTTACTGCGCGCCAACAAGACAGCTTGACGTCACATCTTAAGCAATCTAATAACAAACAATGTTGCAGAGCAACCTGCCTGTCCTGATCCACCAACACGCAACTTAGTAATGCACTTCTGCAGCAGATGTAAACGACGAATACCGAAGCAAGTTGCGATCTTCTTGGAATAATCAGGAACAGATAAAAACTTATAATGTTCCTGTCCTGGATGAAATACAGCTAGATACATGCCACCTACTTTCTTTCCGACCTGTGATTCAAAGAGAAAACGGTATGCATTCAACTGCAGGTGGTAGTGTGCAAGATTGCAGTCTGATAGATCTTCGCAAGGTCCAAACCCTGTCAAGCCTTGGAAAGAACGTTCCCAAATCCGTTTACTTCGCTTCCAATCACATATATAAACCATTCCTGTTTTCGGGTCCAGAAACACAACGTCACACGACCCCGCTACCATGTACCGTTCTGAATACAGAATTAATTCAGTCCGAAACGGGATCCACCCTTTCTCTTCACTTATGTACTTTTTGAACACCTCAAACTGAACAAACTCACGCCCTGATTCCCATGGTTCTTGTGGTACTCGTATGTCATTGTAGACGCTCTCGATGTACGCGTGCATCGTAGTACCTGCTTCCCTCGCATCGCTTTATTCCTGCAGCACTTCTGCGACCTCAACACACCGATTCTTGGCACAACTTTCTGATATAACGCTCTCATCAAAAGGCGGAAAAAAGGATTTTACGAATCCCTGTCACGCTGCTAGGAAAAATTACTGACACAACCTGCTCTCTAGCACCACACACAATCTTTTTCTGCAACGTGTACACATGTTTTTCAGTGTTAAACAACACCGCGTTGTCACTGGCTAGTGGATTTTTCTTCTTCAGATTGTCTCTGCCCTCACGGTTACATTCCAGCCACTCACGAAGTGATATCATACCCTACTAGAGAGAGAGAGAGAGAGAGAGAAAGAAAGAGAGAGAGAGAGAGAACAGAGAGAGAGAGAGAAAGAGAGAGAGAGAGAGAGAAAGAGAGAAAGAAAGAGAGAGAGAGAGAGAGAGAAAAGAGAGAGAGAGAGAGAGAAAAGAGAGAGAGAGAGTGTGTGTGTGTCAAAGAGAGAGAGAGACAGAGAGAGAGAGGGAGAGATGGAGAGAGAGAGAGAGAGAGAGGGAGAGAAGAGAGAGAGAGAGAAAAAGAGAGAGAGAGAAAGAGAGAGAGAGAGAGACAAAGAGAGAGAAAGAGAGAGAAAGAGAGAGAGAGAGAGAAAGAATGAGAAAGAGTGAGTGTGTATCAGAGAGAGAAAGAGAGAGAGAGAGAGAGAAGAGAGAGAGAGAGAGAGAGAGAGAGAGAGAGAGAAAGAGAGAAAGAGAGAGAGAGAGAGAGAGACACACACAAAGAGAGAGAGAGAAAGAGAGAGAAAGAGAAAGAGAGAGAGAGAGAGAGAAAGAAAACGCGCCATTACAGTGACCTTTTGATTTCCACACTAATAACGATAATGCACAACATAACAACAACAACGAAAGAAGCAGGAGATAAATATGAAGACGAGAAGAAAAAAGAGACACAAGAATAGAACAGAACAATGAAAAGAACCAAACAATACAAACAGTCCATGGGTTTGAATTTGATCAAAACCTTTAGGACTGACAGTGTGAAAAAGACTTCCGAAAGGCACTGATATAGGTAAAAAAAGCTTGTATTTATGGCGGACGGTGCCACTAATGCAATCGGCGCAAGTCAATTAGTGCCACCTACCACCAGGCGACACCGCGGGTCTTCTTGGTCTTCTTCTTGTTCTTCTTCTTCTTTTAATGAAATCGATAGAGAAATTGTACAGGAAGTAAGGTCTTCTTCTTCTTCTTCTTCTTCTTCTTCTTCTTCTTCTTCTTCTTCTTCTTCTTCTTGTTTAATGAAATCGAAAGTGAAATTATACAGGAAGTAAAGTCAGAACTAAGTCACATTCTTCTTCTTCTTCTTCTTCTTCTTCTTCTTCTTCTTCTTCTCTTCTTCTTCTTCTTCTTGTTCTTCTTCTTCTTCTTCTTCTTCTTCTTCTTCTTCTTCTTCTTCTTCTTCTTCTTCTTCTTCTTGTTCTTGTTCTTCTTCTTGTTCTTCTTCTTGTTCTTCTTCTTGTTCTTCTTCTTCTTCTTCTTGTTCTTCTTCTTCTTCTTCTTCTTCTTCTTCTTCTTCTTCTTCTTCTTCTTCTTCTTCTTCTTGTTCTTGTTCTTCTTCTTGTTCTATCTATCTATCTATCTATCTATCTATCTATCTATCTATCTATCTATCTATTTACCTATCTATCTATCTATCTATCTATCTATCTATTTATCTATTTACCTATCTATCTATCTATCTATCTATCTATCCATCCATCCATATATCTATCTATCTATCCATATATCTATCTATCTATCTATCTATCTATCTATCTATCTATCTATCTATCTATCTATCTATCTATCTATCTGTATATCTATCTGTCTATCTATCTGTCTATCTATCTATCTATCTATCTATCTATCTATCTATCTATCTGTCTGTCTATCTATCTATCTATCTATCTATCTATCTATCTATCTATCTATATATCTACCGATCTATATATATATAGAAAATATATATATGTATGTATGTATTTTGTTTCCGGAATATTAAATTAATTTAATGAAAAATACTTTGACATTAATACAGATATAAACTACTGTGTTATTAGACGATAGTGTTATTAGAGATTGTTATTGTTTTAATTCATTATAGTAAACTTGATATAATTTAAAATTTAATTAAACTATTTTGTTTGATTACTATTAATATTAAGTTAACACAAACTATATAAATTTAATGAAATAATTGTAATATTGATTTCAAATTAATCATATATTAGAATATATACTGTTTTTAGACATTGTAATTGCTTGAATCAATAAATCTAAATTGAAATTTACTTATACTATTTTGTTTCCACAATATTAAATTAATTGAATGAAAAACATTTTGATATTAATATATAAAACTATGTTTTTAGTAGTGTTGTTTAAGATTGTCATTGTTTTAATTGATTATAGTAAACTTGATATAAATTGAAACTTTATTAGATGATTCTGTTTCAGTAATATGAATATTAACACAAACCATACAGATTTGTTATAACAATTTTGATATTGATTCCAAATTATTAGTATTTTAAAATATATAGTGTTTTTAAACACTGTAATTGCTGGAATCGATAAATCTAAATTAAAATTGACTTATACTATTTTGTTTCTGGAATATCAATACAAACTGCAAAGCGAACTACTTACCTTGCAGGAAATCAACTACAAATGATTGATCTTCCCCGCGTGAGAGCTCCACGAGACTGGGTAGGTCCCGCATGGAGGTACTCACAGGGGTAGCAGACATTTCATGCGGTCTGCCAGCGCATGAGGACGTTTTGTGGTAAGTATCTGGGACGCCTCGAAACCCGTCACCACCCCTAGATCGCGGAATGTAAATACCCCTTTGATCCCACGTGGTGTATGTCTTATAAAAAACAACACAACGACATGGCCTCGGAACCAACACAACAACATAGCCTCGGAACCCACATCGACATAGCCTCGGAACCCACACAACAACAGAGCCTCGGAACCAACACAACAACATACCCTCGGAACCAACACAACAACGTAGCCTCGGAGCCAACACAACGACATAGCCTCGAAACCAGTGGGAAGAGGCCCAACCACCTCCTCTTCCCGTGGGGTGCCATACTGTGCACCCCTCCATAATAATAATAATAATAATAATAATAATAATAATAATAATAATAATAATAATAATAATAATAATAATAATAATAATAATAATAATAATAATAATAATAGTGCTTCTCTGTCAATGGCTGATGCAAATCTGCACATGCGCCTCCATCAATAATAATAATAATAATAATAATAATAATAATAATAATAATAATAATAATAATAATAATAATAATAGTGCTTCTCAGTCAATGGCGAATGGTACCCTCTCGCAAACAACAGCTAGTGGTGGCTTGTCGTATGGGAACTCGTGAGCAGAGCAGTGCATACAAGCGGAAGCTCAGAGACTTCGACAAGTTCAAATTGATATCGCAAGCATTCACATGCTTTGATGGTTTTTACACCCGTAAAGCTTCTTTGCAATACGCGAGACTCATTGACATGCTGGTGGAGCTCGGTAAAGATGATGAGCCGGACACGGTCAGGTATGAAAAGACGGGCCTAGATGATGTTTCGGAAGAGGACTTAGGCTTGGAGGAGACAGAGAACCCCTCAAGCAACATAAGCAGATGTCGATGAAGATTTTCAAGAGGCGGCGCGGAAAATATTGGAAGAAGGAGTAGGCACGGAGAAGGAGAAGGGGCTTTTACAAGCAAAATTAGAGGCGAACAAGGAAATTTTTGACCCTCCACATGCAGGTGGTGTCAAGCCTGAAGATTTCACTGCGGTTATTTACAAAATACCGGGTGCGGAGCCGTCACCGGCACGAGGAAGGGCAAATTTGAGTATACATGAGGCGAAGATAGCGGAGGAGCTAGCAAGACAGCTGCTCAATGAGGACTTTATTGAGAGATCAACATCTCCAATAGTCTCACAACCGAGAATAGTGCCGAAGCCAGGAGGAGAATGGCGCCTGACAGTTAACTTTGCTCGTGTTAACAAGGTGCTGGAGGAAGAGAGAAATCCTCTCCCGACATTAGAAGAAGGAAGGAGAGTACTGCGGAATGCAAAATTCTATTCGGTCATTGACCTTAAGAATGGCTTCTGGCAGATACCACTGGAGGAAAAGTCCAGATGGCTGACGGCGTTTGTGGTGGGTATGGAAATATACCAATGGAAAGTGCTTCCGATGGGCCTCAAGCAAGCCCCAGGACTTTTCCAGAAGGCGATGCAGAAGATGTTGAGCAGTCAGTACGATGATTTGTCTGACGGAGGCCTTATGAGAAGGCGGGGACAGAAGGAAGGAGAATATGCATTTTGCTATATCGATGACATTATCGTATACTCTAACACAATGGAGGAGCATATCGATCATTTGTCCGATATATTCAGGCGCATCGGAGCTTTTGGCCTGAAGTGCAATCTAAAGAAGTGTCAACTTGCCAAGACGAGTGTGACATACTTAGGGTACGAGATCTCCCATAATCGAGTCTCGATATCCAAAGAGAAGAGGGAGGAGATCGAGAGAAAGAGAGAGAGAGAGATGCATGTTTTTGTGATATATTTATGTATACTTTTATGTATGTTTTATGTAGAAAGATAAGTTTCTCAGCACCAGGTCCCTACTTTCACCTTCCACAACACAACAGAGTGATTTTTTGTCAACAAAGTGCTCCGTGTATTATACAGAGCAACACCTTGGGTACATACTGAAAAGTTTGTAGGAAAATCGTACGGTTGGATTCTGCAAAACAATTATGGAAGGCACAAGACGTCGCTTTTATGATGATGATTATTATTATTATTATTATTATTATTATTATTTAGGGAGTACATAGGCCATAGGTCCCTTTCCATGGGCTGATTGGTATAGAGCTCCTAGAGTAATGTTCTATGCCGTCACTTCCTTTATTCCACCGATTGGTGTGGAGACTTTCCTTATGGAATGGAGGACTGGATGCACATGGCCTTTTGGCTCAGCAATTGGCAGGAGATACACTATTATTATTATTATTATTATTATTATTATTATTATTATTATTGGAGGCACATGTCCAGGATCTGGATCTGATGCTATAGTCTGAGGAAGCCTATTATTATTATTATTATTATTATTATTATTATTATTATTATTATTATTATTATTATTATTATTATTATTATTATTATTATTATTAATGGAGGCACATGTCCAGGATCTGGATCTGATGCTATAGTCTGAGGAAGCCTATTATTATTATTATTATTATTATTATTTTCTACCATCTGGGCCCTGTCGCCAGTTCGATTCCCGTCGGTGCCACCAGTATTTTCATTGAACATACCGGTCTATTTCTGGACCAGTATTTTCATTGAACATACCGGCCCGTCTGGAAGTGTTGGAACTGCCCTTGCGGGGGTGTCATTAGAGCTTATCGTCAATTCTTCGTACTCCCCTCACGGGTGAGACGATGGAGGCGCATGTGCAGAAATGCATCAGCCATTGAAAGAGAAGCACTATTATTATTATTATTATTATTATTATTATTATTATTATTATTATTGGACACCGTGATAGCCCAGTGGTCAAGTTCTACCATCTGGGCCCTGTCGCCAGTTCGATTCCCGTCGGTGCCACCAGTATTTTCATTGAACATACCGATCCGTCTGGACCAGTATTTTCATTGAACATACCGGCCCGTCTGGAAGTGTTGGAACTGCCCTTGCGGGGGTGTCATTAGAGCTTATCGTCAATTCTTCGTACTCCCCTCACGGGTGAGACGATGGAGGCGCATGTGCAGAAATGCATCAGCCATTGACAGAGAAGCACTATTATTATTATTATTATTATTATTATTTTCATTGAACATACCGGCCCGTCTGGAAGTGTTGGAACTGCCCTTGCGGGGGTGTCATTAGAGCTTATCGTCAATTCTTCGTACTCCCCTCACGGGTGAGACGATGGAGGCGCATGTGCAGAAATGCATCAGCCATTGACAGAGAAGCACTATTATTATTATTATTATTATTATTATTATTATTATTATTATTATTATTATTATTATTATTATTATTATTATTATTATTATTATTATTATTATTATTATTATTATTATTATTATTATTATTATTATTTGCCCTTGCGGGGGTGTCATTAGAGCTTATCGTCAATTCTTCGTACTCCCCTCACGGGTGAGACGATGGAGGCACATGTGCAGAAATGCATCAGCCATTGACAGAGAAGCACTATTATTATTATTATTATTATTATTCTGGAGGGGTGCACAAGATGGCACTCCATGGGAAGAGGAGGTGGTTGGGCCTCTCCCCACGAAGGTGACCGCTTGGGGAGGGCGGTCACCGGGATATGCGCAACTCTCAACTGGGCATTTACTCGGTAGGGGTTCGGCCAGGCAGGTTGTGGGGATGTCTGTTGGATTGTTGGTTGGCTCGTTTTTCTTGGCTGTTGGTTTGGGTCTGGTTTCCTGGTTAGCCCATTTTCGCCGAATTTCCTGCCGAGTAAATGCCTGGGGGCTTCCAGTTCCGGTTTGGTGATCTTGTTGAGGTGAGCATTCGGAGGAAACAGTACCGAGATGGGTTGAAGATAGGATTCACATTGAGCCGAGATGGGGCTGAGTTGACCTGTTCCAACTCGGCTCCATTTCGGCTTCATGTTAATCCTATCTTCATCCTATCTGGGTTTTGTCTCCTCCCTATCTTCGCTTCTTCGGGGTTGCCTAACTGGAACACATGATGAGCGCACGTTGGAGAGGGGCTTCAGTCGGTCCCAATGCCTTGCCAGTGCCTTGCTGCGTTGCCGTGCCTTGCCCCATGCATTCACACCCTCCACCGTTGCATTTCTAACTGAGCAGCTTCGGCTGGGATTACTATACTTGTCTGTAAGACCCTATAGGTACCGCTAGGTTCGCGCCTTCTATACCCACGTGGGGGAAGGAGTTTCAGCGGCACGCCGTCCGATCTGGCTCCACTCGGGGACACCCGTACCTCATGATGTGTATTGTTAGGAGCAGCTGAAAGTCCATAAGGCATGAGAGTAGAGGCGTTGGCGATGCGATGAGAGTGTGTGTAGTGCGTGAGGCAGGTTCTGGTGACGCTGGGGGTGCTGGCGGGCGCCCAAGGGCACGAAGCGACGTGGCAGCATCCAGTGACACCGGCGAAAATGCGTGTAGTGTGTCTTGCAGATACCGCCGATGCTATTTGCATGGACGGGCGCTTTCCTCGGCGTAAAGAGGCGCGGCGGTGATGGCCAGCGACATTGGCCGTCTACTGCTCTCAATGGATTACAAATACGCGAAGCACGGAGCTACCACTGTGGCCCTTATGGGACAAGGTAGAATCGCCGAAGACCTGGACAATCCCCGTGGGAATGCCTCTTCGACGGGCTCTGGCCCGATGTCCCAGGATGGGAGGATGAGGGCTCGCGTATATGACGGAATTCCTGAACCACGTGGAGAGGCTATCTTAGCTGCGCCTCATCCTTCCTCCCCAAACCTGGCACACGGGTCGGCGCTTCAACATAAGGCGAGCGGCGCTATATGGCAGATGGCACCGCCGCCTCGACGGTACCGGCGGGTAGATCGGTACGACAAGGACGGGCGTAATCTGATTGTCTGGGGGCTCTCAGAACGCGCCAATCTACAGGAGATCGCCTCCAAAATGAGCGGTTTTGGTCTGGTGGTCCCGGTAATGGAGTGTCAAGGCCAGCGAATGTCTCGTCACCTGGAGCTGGTCTACGAGGACGATGACAGCAGGCAGACGGCGTTGCAGCAACTCAAACATCTCAAATTCTTCGGCAGAGGGGTCAATGTGGCCCTTGGGCGCAGGTTCAGGGACAGGGAACGTGTCCGAAGGCTTATTCGCATCCATCTGCGTGGGGAAGCGGCGGTCCGGAAGGAGGAAGCTGCGACGGGATATCGCGTCTTGCCTCTGCATGAAGAATGTGTCGATGATGTGCAGGTGGTGTCTTCGGCATTGGCTGCCGATGCACCTAAGTGTGTGTCTGAGTGTGCTGATATGCATGTGGTGCCCCTGCATTCGGCGGCCAGTGCAGTGGGGGGCCAACCTGCGCAAGCACCTGCAGAGGGGGCAGCACGAGGGCGGAAGCCAAGCGCGGCCGTCGGGTCCGGAAACGAGCCAAGAAGCACCGCTCCAAGCACTTCGATACCGGCTTCAAGCTACTCGTCGCGAGTCACAACTGGCAGGGTAAAACGGGATACGACAACGTAGGCACGGCGGAATGGGCATCATTCTACAAGCACGAGGGCTGGCTAGTCATCGGGGCTCAGGAGCACCGCATGGGCAAGAAGCAACTTTCCAAATGCAGCCTGGATGGATTCCGGATTTTTGGAAAACCTGCGGAGGTCAGCGAGAAAAATCGCTGCAAGGGTGGGGTTCTATTCGCGGTGGCTAACTTCCTTGGTCCGTATTGCAACCTGGTGTCAGCCCCCGTCGACCACCGGCAGCAAGTGTGGCTGCGTATCGCCTCGGGTGTTACCGGCGCTCAGGATATCTATGTGGGCAACGGCTACTTTCCCCAGGAAACGCAGGAAGAAGAGTCGTCAGAGGCGTATGCGGCCTGGCAGGCAGCTATAGCTTTTTTTGGAGCCAAAGGTCTTGTGGTCACGGTGGCGGATGCCAACGCGAAGCTCGGGCCGGCATGCAGCCGAAAAGAGGAGGGCATCGTCGGTCAGCACGGGGAGGTCGATGATAAGGGAGAGCCGGTACGTTCGGAGAACGGCAAGAGACTCGCGGCTGTCCTCTTCGCTACGGGCCTGCGAAATCTGAGCGGCTTCTCGTGCCCAGTGGAAGGGTCCTACTGGTGGTCCCGGCGTGAGCAGCGCGGCATGGGCACAGGCAAGCACCTCCTCGATTACATCTGCGCGTCGCCCCGCCTGGCAGCTGGAGCAAAGTTCGGAGTATGCGAAGATGATCTTGATACGGACCACAAGGCAGTATGGGCCGAACTGACGTGGAGCGGCCAGCGCCGACCAAAGCGGGCTGCGAAACCTTACAGGTCCTTTCGTGTTGATAAACTTATTGGTGCTGGTGTCTCGGGTAATGATCACGCTGCGAAGCAAGCGCTGGATTATCTACGCGACAAGTTCGATGACGTATTCCAGCATTGCCTACAGAAGCTTGGAGTGCATCAGCTGCCTGAGCTTGACCTATCGGGTGGTGCCGACAGCCAACGGGTGGTAGATGACGTCACCGAGCGAGTGGCGCAGTCCTTCCGAATGGCGGCGCACCGGGTCCTTGGCTCCAGATGTATACGACCCCGTTTCACCAACAATTGGTTCGACGGGGAGCTAAAGGAGCTCATTCAACAGCGCCGGGAGGCCTACGCAGCATACAGGAGGGATGAATCGAATGCGGAAGCCCGTCTGAATTGGCTACGGCTCCGCAAGCAAATTCGGAAGGCAACTCGGGCCAAGAAGTCCGCCTCCTTCAAGCAAGTGCAGGAAGAAGCGGTCAAATGTCAACGCGAGCAATCCTCAAAGCGCTTTTGGCTACTCGCGAAGCGGCTTGGCGGGGCACGCAGAACGAAGGTCTCCGCGCCGGTGCAAAGGGAGGATGGCTCACTGGCGTGTACGCTGCCGGAAAAGGTCGCTCGGTGGGAGGAATTTCGGAAAAATTCGGTGAAGCCACGGGAAAATCCGGCAAGTGCGGCTGTTGTGGTGGAGTGCTGTGCAGAAGCAGGCTCGCTGGAGTGGGAGGAAGCCGAAGCTAAGCGGCAGTTCCACTGGAACGATCGCTTCAGAGATGAGGTGGCCCGGGCTATGAAGGAGCACGAAGTAGGTGAAGACACTTGCGAAGAGCTGGACAAGCCGTTCACGCAAGAGGAGGTCCTTGCAAGGCAACGTGCCCTGAATAACCACAAAGCTTGTGGCGAGGACAAAGTGAAGAACGAGATGCTCAAGTATGGCGGCGCCTACATCAATGGCTACTTAACGCAGTACTTCAACTGGATTCGAGAAGCCGAGAGGACTCCAAAAGCTTGGGGCAAGGGAATCATCGTCAATATCCCCAAGGGTGGGGATCCTACGGATCCTGACAACTGGAGGGATATCTCGATTATTAGTTGCCTTGGTAAGCTGTATCTGTCCTTATTAGCTACTCGTCTAACGCTCTTCGTGGATGGCCCGGATAAGCTACGTCCAGAGCAGGGAGGCTTCCGCCCGGGGCGTAGCACTACGGATCAGGTCTTTACCCTTTGGCAGAGGTTGAAGGGGCGTCAGCAGCAGAAGCGGGAGTCGTATGTCCTGTTCGTCGATCTACGCAAGGCTTTCCCGTCTGTTTGGAGAGATGGCCTATTTGAGAGGCTCTGGAAGCTGGGTGTAAGGGGCAAGTTCTGGCGCACGCTACGCAGGTGCTACGAGCAGACTTCGTCGCAAGTGCTAGTTGATGGAGCACTCACCCCCGAAGTACTGGAGGGTGTAGGCGTCCAACAGGGGTCCCCTCTCTCTCCCACACTCTTCAACGTCTTTATGGATGAGCTGTGTGATCGGCTGGCGAGTGCCCTCAAGATCACGGATGTGAAGCGGCTGAACGACATCAAGGCACTTCTATACGCGGACGACGTGGCCCTCATCGCTCACAGTCGCACCGAGCTCCAGAAGATGGTCAATTTGTGGCCAAGTTCGCGGAAGATTACCGGCTGGAAGTCAACTTGAAGCCCGGCAAGACGGAAATCATGCCCATTTACACGTCGAGCAAGGCGAAACGACCAAGTATCAGGGAGCGAGGTGAGCCCGTGGTGTGGTTTCGCGGCCAGAAGCTTTGTGTCACCAGTCAGTACAAGTACCTGGGAGTGGTTATCACCGACGACCTGAAGTGGAAGGAGCAGGCCCTGCGGGCTACGCGTGTCACTGAAGTCGCCACCGCAGGTTGGTACTCTTTGTGGTGTGCAGGTGAGATACAAGCTAGGTATCGTCTCATGTGCTGGAATCAACTTGTGGGGGCCAAGCTGAAGTACGCCTTCGATGTCTGGCGTGCCCCCGTATCGCAGCTCACCAAGCTGGAGGCAGCAATGCTGCGCCCCATGAGGATGATTCTCGGCATCAGCCCTAAGACAAGCAAGTGGATTACACTCTTTCTGGCGCGCTCTTTCAGTGCGGAGCGTTTGCGGCGGGCGGCGCAACTGAAGTTCTATGGACGGCTGCGTGTTCTACCGGAGAAGCGATTTCCTGTCATCGCATCTCAAGTCAAATCCGACTGGACTGCGGAGGCCGAAGGCGCTATCAGGGACTCAATGGATCTACAACAAGGGCTTCAGGAGCTCCTAAATAGCTCAGAGAAGGACCTCGAGGGTTGGAGTTCGACTGTGGACAAGTGGGCCCTTCAGCAGGACGTCAAGATGGTGCAGCAACTGATGTGGGACAAGCGAGAGGCAGGCAGCGATCTTACTGATGGCCTGCGAGTCATCCTAAGACAAGTCTTTGGAACTAAGGAGTTCCCAAGATGGGTAGCCCTTGATGATGCGCATTATAATCTGCTTCGGAGAAGGTTGCTCAGCTGCAACAACCGCCTTCGGTTGTACCGCAGCAAGTTGGTCAGTGGCATGTCCCCTCGCTGCTTCTGTTGTCATGATGATGTCAATGAGTCCCTTGCGCACTTCTTATGGGATTGCCCCATGCATGAGGGGAGACGTAAGCAGCTGTTGCTGAGTATGCAGAGGCTCGGTGGCATGGCTGTGGGGGCTGCTGAGGGGGATGGAGGGAGTGAGGAGGGTGGTGAGGTCGTAGGCGGTGAGGTTGTGGTGGAGGATGTGTTGCTTGGGCGGGAGCGGGAGGGCTCTGTGCGGCAGGGTTGGGATGATATGTCGCCTGTGGATCAATCACGATTGTTTTGTAAGTTTTTTCAGGGGAAGTCGCGCTTCCGCAGTAACTTTAGGCTTGCTGCGTTGTTAGGGGTTACAGCGTTGCGTCCCCCTCCAAAGTTGGATGTGTTGTTTGGATCATATGTGTCTGAGTGTTGGTCTGCTAGGGAGGGTAAAAGGGAGGAGCTTGGGGTGGAGGATGGGGGCGAGGAGGTGATTGACCTCACTGAGGTTCCATCAGCTTCTGTCCCACCCTCTCCCCCAAGTGACGTTGATGTTGCGCGGCGCGGCCGTCCGCGCAGAGTGGACGTCCTGGCTAGAGAGAGGGGTTCGGGAGCGCATTGTAGTGTCTCGGAGTTCTTCTCTTCAGCTAACACCCTCGCATCTAGCTCTTCATGCACTTCACAGCCCCCATCTGCACCTGCTGTTGCTGTTGCTGCTATGTCTGTTTGGTGTTCTGACAATGCGTTGGGATCGGCTGACCCAGGTGACCCAATGGAGGCACATGTCCAGGATCTGGATCTGATGCTATAGTCTGAGGAAGCCTATTATTATTATTATTATTATTATTATTATTATTATTATTATTTAGGGAGTACATAGGCCATCGGTCCCTTTCCATAGGCTGATTGGTATAAAGCTCCTAGAGTAATGTTCTATGCCGTCACTTCCTTTATTCCACCGATTGGAGTGGAGACTTTCCTTATGGAATGGAGGACTGGATGCACATGGCCTTTTGGCTCAGCAATTGGCAGGAGATACACTATTATTATTATTATTATTATTATTATTATTATTGTTATTATTATTAGGGAGTACATAGGCCATCGGTCCTTTCCATGGGCTGATTGGTATAAAGCTCCTAGAGTAATGTTCTATGCCGTCACTTCCTTTATTCCACCGATTGGTGTGGAGACTTTCCTTATGGAATGGAGGACTGGATGCACATGGCATTTTGGCTCAGCAATTGGCAGGAGATACACTATTATTATTATTATTATTATTATTATTATTATTATTATTATTATTATTATTATTATTATTATTATTATTATTATTATTATTATTATGATTTGGACACCGTGATAGCCCAGTGGTCAAGTTCTACCATCTGGGCACTGTCGCCAGTTCGATTCCCGTCGGTGCCACCAGTATTTTCATTGAACATACCGATCCGTCTGGACCAGTATTTTCATTGAACATACCGGCCCGTCTGGAAGTGTTGGAACTGCCCTTGCGGGGGTGTCATTAGAGCTTATCGTCAATTCTTCGTACTCCCCTCACGGGTGAGACGATGGAGGCGCGTGTGCAGAAATGCATCAGCCATTGACAGAGAAGCACTATTATTATTATTATTATGACCATTATCAGTGGCACCGCGATAGCACAGTTGTTAAGGTCTACCATCTGGGACCTGTCGCCAGTTTGATTCCCGTCGGTGTCAGTATTTTCAAATGATATTTTCTTTGAAAATATTGGTCGGTCTGGAAGGCTTGGAGCTGCCTTGCGGGGGTGTCAGTAGAGCCTATCGTTAAATCTTCATACTTTCCTCACGGGTGAGACGATGGAGGCACATGTGCAGAAATGCATTCGCAATTGACTGAGAAGCACTATTATTATTATTATATTATTATTGCACTGTCGCCAGTTCGATTCCCGTCGGTTCCACCAGTATCTTCATTGAACATACCGGTCCGTCTGGAAGTGTTGGAACTGCCTGTGCGGGAATGTCATTAGAGCCTATCGTCAATTCTTCGTACTCCCCTCACGGGTGAGACGATGGAGGCGCATGTGCAGATTTACATCAGCCATTGACAGAGAAGCACTATTTTATTATTATTATTATTATTATTATTATTATTATTATTATTATTATTATTATTATTATTAGGGAGTACATAGGCCATCGGTCCTTTCCATGGGCTGATTGGTATAAAGCTCCTAGAGTAATGTTCTATGCCGTCACTTCCTTTATTCCACCGATTGGTGTGGAGACTTTCCTTATGAAATGGAGGACTGGATGCACATTGCCTTTTGGCTCAGCAATTGGCAGGAGATACACTATTATTATTATTATTATTATTATTATTATTATCATTATTATTTTGGACACCGTGATAGCCCAGTGGTCAAGTTCTACCATCTGGGCCCTGTCGCCAGTTCGATTCCCGTCGGTGCCACCAGTCTTTTCATTGAACATACCGCTCCGTCTGGACCAGTATTTTCATTGAACATACCGGTCCGTCTGGAAGTGTTGGAACTGCCCTTGCGGGGGTGTCATTAGAGCTTATCGTCAATTCTTCATACTCCCCTCACGGGTGAGACGATGGAGGCGCATGTGCAGAAATGCATCAGCCATTGACAGAGAAGCACTATTATTATTATTATTATTCTGATTGGTATAAAGCTCCTAGAGTAATGTTCTATGCCGTCACTTCCTTTATTCCACCGATTGGTGTGGAGACTTTCCTTATGGAATGGAGAACTGGATGCACATGGCCTTTTGGCTCAGCAATTGGCAGGAGATACACTATTATTATTATTATTATTATTATTATTATTATTATTATTATTATTATTATTGGACACCGTGATAGCCCAGTGGTCAAGTTCTACCATCTGGGCCCTGTCGCCAGTTCAATTCCCGTCGGTGCCACCAGTATTTTCATTGAACATACCGATCCGTCTGGACCAGTATTTTCATTGAACATACCGGCCCGTCTGGAAGTGTTGGAACTGCCCGTGCGGGGGTGTCATTAGAGCTTATCGTCAATTCTTCGTACTCCCCTCACGGGTGAGACGATGGAGGCGCATGTGCAGAAATGCATCAGCCATTGACAGAGAAGCACTATTATTATTATTATTATTATTATTATTATTATTATTATTATTATTATTATTATTATTATTATTATTATTATTATTATTATTATTATTATTATTATTATATTATTATTATTATTATTATTATTATTATTATTATTATTATTATTACAGTAAGAAATATTTAATAAGAAAAGGAAGAATAAAAATAAGGAAGAGCTTAATTCAAATGAATTCTGGTTCCAAGGAACGACAGTACAAGCTCATGAGGAAAACTGGAACTAAGGTTCAACAGAAAGCTCCTGGAAAGATTTTTTAAAATTTTTTTAAGAACGATGAATAAAAAAGAACAAAAATTAAGAAGAACTTAATTCAAATGAATTCTGGAACGACAGTACAAGCTCAAAAGGAAAACTTGAACTAAGGTTCAAGAGAAAGCTCCTGGAAACAATAAAAAGAACGAGAAAAGAAAGAAAGAGAGTGTGAGAGTGTGTGTGTGTGAGAGAGAGAGAGAGAGAGAAGGAAAGAGACAAAGAGAAAAAACAAAGAACGAAGAAAAAACCAGCAGAACGTTAACGATAAAAACAAAACATATAAATAACAGAAACAAAAAAACAAAAAAAAAACAAAAGAAACGAAAAACAAAGACACACAGACAAGACAAAAAGACAACAATAGAAGCAACGACGAACACAAAAAGGCAAAAACAAACAAACAAACACAAGGCCAGACAGGGGCAAGCGAGACGATACGATACTATAAGGCAAGAGCAGAAGGCATAGGTCTTCAAAAAAGTGAATTGTGAAAATACCACTTTAACCTTCAACATTTCGGCCTTCGTGGGGGCGTTCACTTCTTTGCCTTCCTACAGACTCCGCAGGCCTTAGAAAAAACCGATAAAAACGTTGAAAACCGAGTTCCTAGATTTTTTATCATTTTTGCCTAATATACTTATTCAAACATGATAAAATGAATTCACAAGCCAGCCAGCCAGAGAGAGAGCAGTGCTAGCCAGCGAAGCTGCTTGTAAATGCCATTTCAGACAGTAGACGGTTTCTGAATTCGAAATGCATTTATGGTCAGGGCGGGTGCGAGCAGGTTGTAAGGAGGAAGATCTAGATTCTAGAAATTTATATTTTTACCAAATAGCTCGACAGGATTGGGAGAACCGCGTGAAAAGTGTCACAACAACCTAAATCAAAGGCGGATTACCCGGTCGTTTGCTCAATGTTTTTTTTGTTTTTGGTGGATGGTCTAGCGGGTTGCACTGTGGCTTGTGAATTCATTTTATCATGTTTGACTTTTAGGCAAAATGATAAAAATCTAGGAACCACTCTCTCTCTCTCTTTCTCTCTCTCTCTCTCTCTCTCTCTCTCTCTCTCTCTCTCTTTCTCTCTTTCTCTCTCTCTCTCTCTCATCTCATCTCTCTTCTTCTTCTTCTTCGTTTTTATTGAGAGAACAATCTTTACAATTGGACTCAGGGAACTTCCACGTGAAAAGTATAGCTAGTAAGTTATACCTTTATCAAAGGTGGGAACCTAGTTATTCAGTTGACCGTATTAAGGAAGATATTAAATATTAAATTAGTATTCAGCGGCTCAGTATTAATATTATATTATAGTTATTAAAATATATATTTTTGCTTAGATATGTTGCGCGGTGATATATATTATTATGCTATGTTATGGATGTGTAATTGTAAAGGTGTAGTCATGTGTGGCGGCCCCCCCTCTCTTTTCTTTTTTCTAGAAAAAGAATAAAAGAAGAAAAGGGGTGGGAGGGGGGTGGAAGTTGTTGATATTGTATTATAGTTATTAAAATTAATATTTTTTGCTTAGATATGTTGCGCGGTGATATATATTATTATGCGATGTTATGGTTATGTAATTGTAAAGGTGTAGTCGTATGTGTGGCGGCCCCCCCCCCCCCCCCCCCCCCCCCTCTCTTTTCTTTTTTCACAGAAAAGAGTAAAAGAGAGAGAGAGGGGGGGGGGGGGGGAAGTTGGGAGTGGGCGTGGTTGACCATATACGTCGATTGATTCGGATAGTTCTTCTTCAGGTAGTAGACAAAGGAGCAAGCCTAGTGTTCTTCTCCTCTCCCCCCCCCCCCCCCTATCTTTTTTTTTTTTTTTTTTTTTTTTTTTTTTTTTTTTTTTTTTTTTTTTTTTTTTTTTTTTTTTTTTTTTCCTTCCGCGTGTGTGCATACGTTACTTATATGTACTATGATGTTTGTTGGTGTTTTAGTAGATATGCAGTTAGTGCTTTCTTGAATGGTTTGATTTTTGTTTCATCTGTTATATGTTTTGGGATTGACTTCCATTGATCTGCAAAGATCTTGGTGAGGTATGGGTCTTTATGGTTAACAAAGAGGCTGCCTTTTGTTGAGTATCGGGTTTTGTATGAGTGTATGATATTGATTGGTGTAAAGGTGTTGTTGTGGAGTGGTCTGTTGAGATGTTTTTTAGGGTAAATGAATGGGTGATTTTCTATGCATACACGGAGGGTGTATAGGTGGGTGATGTCAAGCAGTTCGAGTTGGTTTAGGATTGGTTTTGTATGTGCGCGGTAATGTGTTTTTGCAATTATTCTGATGATTTTTTTATGTATTTTTATGAGTGGTTGTATATGTTTCTTTTTGTTGTCATGCGTCCCCCAGATGGAGATGTTTTGTATAAGGTGTGGGTATATGTGTGTATATAGTTGTTTCATTTGTTTTATGTTTAGATATTTTTTAGCATATAGTAATGAGTTGATTGTGGGTTGGAGTTTACGGATTATGTTGTTAATATGTTGGTCATATTTAAGGTTATGTTGTAGTGTTATGCCTAGGAGTTTTGCGTGTTGGCATTGCTCGAGGGTATGGTTGTTTATTGTTATTGTGATATTTTGTTTTGTTTTATAGAAAATTGTGTATGTTGTTTTTGTTGGGTTGGGTACTAGGTTATTAGAGTGGAAGTAGTTTATTAATTTCGTTATTTCTGTTTGTGTTTTTTCTTGTAGATTTTTAGGATTTTTCGCTGTTATTATGAGTGTGGTGTCGTCTGCATATGTGTATACTGTCCCTTGTTGTATAATATTGATTATGTCATTTATGTAGAGTAGGAAGAAGGTGGTGGAGAGTGTGCTGCCTTGCGGGATGCCATGTGTGATGGTGCGTTTGTGAGACTTGGCATATTGTGTGTGGACTTCTTGAATGCGGTTCGAGAAGTAGGATGCAAAGAACTGGACTGTACCTTCGTTGAAATTAAAATTTCGTCGAAGTTTGTCTAGTAGCTTTGA
>WBZZ01002895.1:237500-240000 GCA_019918135.1 Paulinella micropora
CGCCGACATGTGTCCCCCTACCTCTTTCTCTCTTTTTTCCTCTCTCTCTCTCTCTCTCTCTCTCTCTCTCTCTCTCTCAAGTTCGCCGACATGTCCCTCGCTCTTCCTCTTCCTCTGCCCTCTTCTTTGCCCTCTTTCTCTCAGCATGGTGTTTGTGTATTTTGTTCGCCGACATGTCACCCGCCTCTTCCTCTTCCCTGCCCTCTCCATTTGCCCTTCTTTCTCTCAGCATGATGTTTGTGCATTTTGTTTGGTGAGTTCGCCAGCATGTCACCGCCTCTTTCTCTGCCCTCTTTCTCTCAGCATATTTGTCTATAACATTTGCTTGGTGTGTGTACTGGAGTGCGCCGACATCTCCCTCGCCTCTTCCTCTTCCTCTGCCCTCTCCTTTGCCCTCTTTCTCTCACCATGATCTTTGTGTATTTTGTTTAGAAGACATGTCCCCGCCTCTTCCTCTTCCTCGGCTCTCTCCCTTTCCCCTCTTTCTCTCAGCATGATGTTTGTGTTTTTTTTTTTTGCTGTGCCCGTCTGTTTGTGTGTGTTTGTATGCGTGCACAAACACGCACAGTTTTGGTGTGCAAGTCTTGTTTCGATTCATGCGCCATGTTTGCCTGTATGTGTATATGTGCGTAAGTGTGTTCCATTTGCTTACATGCACGTGTGAGTATTGTTTTGCGATATTTGCATGCCTGGGTGCTTCGATAGATACAGGATGTTGTTGTTTGTGTGTGTGTGTGTGTGTGAGTGTCTGTTTATGTGTGTGTGTATGTGTGTGTGTGCTGCGGTGGCGGGTGGCAGCCTATCTATCTATCTATCTATCTATCTATCTATCTATCTATCTATCTATCTATCTATCTATCTATCTATCTATCTATCTATCTATCTACCTATCTATGTGTAGCCACATGAGCAAGATCCTGAAGAGTAAACATGCATTTAATGCCATGGTCCCACCACTCCAATATTCCTTTTCTTCTTCTTCTCTTTTGCCTTTATTGCCTTTAATGCCATGGCTCCACCACTGCAATATCCCTTTTCTTTTTTGTCTTTTTTTCTTTCTTTTTTTCTTTTTCTTTTGTCTTTTTTTTTTCATTTTCTTTTTTTCTTCTCTTTTCTTCTCTTTTTCTTTTTTCTTTTTCTTTCTCGGTTTTGGTCTGTTCTGTCATGTTCTTTTCTTTCTTTTTTATATATACTTTTTTGTTTTTGTTTTTGTTTGTTTGTTTGTTTGTTTGTTTTGTGTGTGTGTGTGTGTGTATGTGTGTGTGTATGTGTGTGTGTATGTGTGTGTGTGTGTTTATTGTATTTTTGCTTCTCTTCTTTTCTTTGCCCTTCATTTCCCTTCCTTATTCTTCCTTCCTTCCTTCCTTCCTTCCTTCCTTCCTTCCTTTCCTACTTTATTATTACTATTATTAATATTATTATTATTATTATTATTATTATTATTTTAATTATTATTATTATTATTGTTATTATTCCATCTGGGCCCTGTCGCCAGTTCGATTCCCGTCGGTGCCACCAGTATTTTCATTAATGGACACCGTGATAGCCCAGTGGTCAAGTTCTACCATCTGGGCCCTGTCGCCAGTTCGATTCCCGTCGGTGCCACCAGTATTTTCATTGAACATACCGGTCTATTTCTGGACCAGTATTTTCATTGAACATACCGGCCCGTCTGGAAGTGTTGGAACTGCCCTTGCGGGGGTGTCATTAGAGCTTATCGTCAATTCTTCGTACTCCCCTCACGGGTGAGACGATGGAGGCGCATGTGCAGAAATGCATCAGCCATTGACAGAGAAGCACTATTATTATTATTATTATTACTACTACTACTACTACTACTTCTACTACTACTTCCATTATTATTTTTATTTTTATTTTTATTTTATTTTATTTTACGTTATTTTATTTTATTTATTTTATTTTATTTTTATAATTACTACAATTACTTTCACTAATGTCACTTTCTTATCCGCAGGAGGAGAAGCCCTTAATAAACTTGATTTCGCGAAACACCTTGAACGTCAACGAGGTCACCTTCCTCCTCTTCGTCCTCCTCCTCCTCCTCCTCCTCTTATTGGTGTTATTGTTCTTTTTCTTCTTTTTCTTGTTTTTTTCTCCTTTCTCTTCTTTTCCTTCTTTTTCTTTTTCTTCCTCTCCTCCTCTTCCTCCTCTTATTGTTGTTATTGTTCTTTTTCTTCTTTTTCTTGTTTTTTTCTCTTTTCTCTTCTTTTTCTTCTTTTTCTTTTTCTTCCTCTCCTCCTCCTCCTCCTCTTATTGTTGTTATTGTTCTTTTTCTTCTTTCTATCTTGTTTCTCTTCTTTTTCTTCTTTTTCTTTTCTTCTTCTCCTCCTCCTCCTTCTCCTCCTTCTTCTCCTCCTTCTTCTTCTTCTTCTTCTTCTTCTTCTTTTTCTTTAATTTTAATTTTAATAATAATGATAATAATAATAATAATAATAATAATAGTGCTTCTCTGTCAATGGCTGATGCAAATCTGCACATG